>JAVJIX010000018.1:5250000-5482500 GCA_036785185.1 Paratrypauchen microcephalus
GTGTGTGTGTGTGTGTGTGTGTAGGTGTGTGTGTGTGAGAGAGATAATGTGATGATGTGCAGTTGTGTTGTTGTTCATTTACTTCAATAACTTGATATTCAATAACTTGAATAACGAAAAATTAACTCCAGTATGTGGAATAGAATGTGTAATGAAATTAATTTTTTTCTTAGAATTAATATAAAATAGGAACCGAAAAAGGTACTGGTTAGGAATCGGTATTGAAATGAAGGTATCGATATTGGTATCGGCATCGGAAAATTTTGAACGATACCCAGCCCTAATCTTACCGACCCATATTCCTCCTAAATTCAGATACCAAACTAATTGCTAAAGTCATTGCACGGAGATTGGAGAAATTTCTACCTAGCCTAATTCATGAGGATCAAAACGGATTTGTAATAGGAAGACAGGCTTTCCACAATCTTAGAAGAGTTTTAAATATTATTAACTCATTGAGTGCCGGCCTGTTTTCAGAATTCTATCCCCCAGGGTGCCGGACGTTTTAGTGTATTTTTACTGATTTTCCAAGACCCACAGAATACTGAGTTCTTTGACTATATAAACATGGCACACATCAAAATAAAGTGTTGACTCTCTTCTTTCACCTAGAAAAAAATTATGTTTCTAACCTTTTCGGTTCTCAAGTAATTGATAGTAGAACATAGGGAAGTTTCAGCAAAAACACAGGTTTTTTTTACCACAAAGTGGAGAAAACGAGCATTTTGTACAAAGAGTCATTTCGAGCAGATCGGTGATTTTGACCTCAATATTTATGGATTTAGTGACACCTCAAACATCTAAAACAACAGAAAGAGATTTTTGATGACAAAGTACATTTTTTATTTACAAATATAAGAATATAAGGCTCTGTGAATTGAAAATTCCTTCAAATCAATTGTGCCAAGAGATGTTTACAGGATATAATATCTTTTCCTATAAAATAGAACTTTGTCACTTCACAACAATATTGAGGCTCAGAGTACAGATCCATAATAAAAACTAATATACACACACACACATATATATGTACATACACACAAGCCCATGCATAAACCTTGACACACACACAGCTACACACGCACGCACGCACACACACATATAGCTTCTTTCATTACAATTACCACACGGCAGCATCATGTAAACTTAATTCTTCTCATTTCATGCCTCTTTGGAGACCAGGATCTACTGCTCCAAGTCAGTAAACTTCTTCTTTGGCACTGTCGTAGTCTGATCAGAGTCCCTGCTCCACGCAGCGCACACATGACAAGTCCCCTGCCTCGGGCACAGCAGATCTCTGCTCCGACCTCGCTGCTTGATCCGGCTTGTCTCTGCGATCCTCTGATCCGGGATCCTGGGTCCCAAGAGCGATCAGATCGCTCCATAGGCGCTGATCAACAGTTATCTGCTTTTCCGGATTCCCCTCCCCTCGCCTCGCCATCTTGCTCCTCTGGCCAATACACAGTACACAAACTACACTCCTCCTCTCTTACGCGTCTCCGATCGGCAAATAATGATACAAGATCGCTACCTACAGGTTGGGAGACGTGAATTACACCTTCAAAGTTGCTCCAGGTCGTATTCTAGTGATCCCCGCTGAAAAACGTCCTTGACGAATATATACGTCACGGCACTCAACGTTTGGTTTCAACATGACGTCAAAACTCGTCACCGGCACTCAGAGTTAATATAGAAGATGGATGCCCTGACATGGCCTTACTCTCCCTAGACGCAGAGAAGGCCTTTGACAGGCTGGAATGGCCATATCTATTTGATATACTCCCTAGATTTGGCTTAGGAGAAAACATTATTAAATGGGTGAAGTTATTATACAGTAAACCGAAGGCAGCAGTCTTGACAAACTCTATGACGTCCAAACCATTCAAACTCACCAGAGGAACACATCAAGGAGGTCAACTGTCGCCCCTTTTGTTTGTATTGTCCATAGAACAATTAGATCTCACCCTCTGATAAGGGGAGTAACAATAGGAAGCTGTGAACACAGAATCAGCCTTTTTGCAGATGACATTATACTTTTTTTTAAAAGATCTGATACAATCCCTTCCTGCTCTTCTTCATGTAATAGCAACCTTTGGGAAAATTTCTGGCTATAAAGTGAACAACACCAAGTCCAATATTATGTTCCTAAATGAAAATGAAAGAAATAATCCAACAGTGGGGAAGGAATTTCATAATGCATCCAAGGGCTTTAAGTACTTGGGTATACAGATCACCCCAAAAATAGATGATATAGTCTCAGAAAATTATAACCCAATTCTATCTTCTACCAGCAATGTTCTGAAGAGATGGTCAGATCTCCCCATATCACTAATTGGCCATGTAAACATAGTTAAAATGAATATCCTACAAAAATTATTTTTCAGTCTATCCCACTTCGTCCCCCACCTACCCTATTTTCTAAACTGAAGGAATTAATAACAAATTTCATTTGGAATAACAGGTGCCCAAGACTCAGGATGTCCTAACTTTATTTGCCATATGATAGAGGGGGCCTGCAAGTGCCAAAATTTCTATGGTATTACTGGGCAGCCCAGATCAAGGCAATTATGCATTGGTTCTCAGAGGAAACAAAAAAATCCTGGGTCGAAATGGAAAACCATACCACATCCCCCTTGCCAATTAAGTTATATTTATTTTCTGATTCACTTAAAAATCTGTTAAAGAATACAAACAACCCATTTGTTAAAAATCTATTAAAGCCTGGTTTAAAGTGCAGACACATTTAAATAATGACTCAGATCTTTCAGGTTTCACCCCAGTTTGGGGGAACCAACAATTTTCCGCAGGCAGAAATGACCTAGGGTTCAAATCATGGGCAATGAAAGTAAAATTATGGACATGTACAATGAGAATAAGGTATTGTTTAGTTTTGAGGAATTACATGGTGCTTACAATATACCCAGGAACCACTTCTTCAAATATTTGCAAATTAGGAGTTATATTCTGACAAAATATAAACAGCAGATACACAAACCACCACTGTCCAGTCTTGAAGAGGTCATACTAAAACATATGCACAGTCGTCATCAGATTTCTGTTACTTATAGCTTAATTGTGGAAAACTCCAATGAATCTTCAACTGAAAAAAAGAGCGAAGTGGTCCAGTGACATGAACACTGAAATTTCTGAGGATGAATGGAAAATGGTGTATCATACAGCACAGACTCAGACTATCAATACCAGATTCAGACTTATACAATATAAATGGATTATGCGTACATGTATAACTCCTTCCCTTTTGCACCGCTTCAACAAATAACCCTGACCTCTGCATTAAGTGTGGTCTAGAGGAGGGCACACTTTATCACTGTCTATGGAACTGCCATAAAATTAGGGAATTTTGGGAAAAGGTAATAAAACGAGTCTCTGACATTAGCTCAACCAGATTGCCTGTCTGTCCTAAATTGTTCATTCTTGGACTTGTCCCAACAGATTCAACATTGTCTAGTGCAGATAAAAAGATGATCTATATGTGCTCACTACAAGCTAAACACTGTATAGCCATCTCATGGAAAGCCATGGAAGCACCTTCTGTCAATGTCTGGTTCAAGAGCCTTTCCAACACTTTAGCCTTGGAAAAGCTAACGTATGCTAAAAAGGGGAAGCTTCAGTTTCTACAAAGTATGGGGACAATTCAGACTTCTTAAAAAGCCAGCAAGATGAGCAAGAATCATAGGCCGTTTTTCTTTTCAACTTTGTGATTGTATTGTAAGAGGGTTTTTCTTTCTTTTTTTTTCTTTCATTCTTTTCTCTTCCTCTCCTTTTTCATGTTGTTCTGTTTCTGTTAAAAAAAATTTAAAAATGTATTTTCCTTCTATGCTACTAAATATGTGTATAAATGATCTATATTGTAAAAGTTTGAAAAACTAATTTATAAAATTGTAAAAAATAATAATAAAAAAAGGAACCGTTCAAAAATCCAACTCATTCATGAACCTCACATCACTAGATCAAACTCAAAGTTTCCAAATTGTCATTTACAACTTACATACTGCATCAGATTATTAATTAAAATAGCATAACAACTATAGAGACACACCAGCCTGTTTGAGATTATAATGTGTTAAATGCAGCTTTGCGCATATGTTTTACAGAAAAAAACTTAAAACCGCATGGTTCATTTGCTATAAACTACTATAAGCCTAAAAAACAGCTCACTCCTTCTGCCCCTGATGCCGTCAGCTGTGGAATACATTTGTTTTTTATTCACATTAATAGCAACAAACAGTAGGTCTGCGTCTTTTTAAAGGAAAGTAAATTAATCAGTTTGTTACATCATTTTGTGGATCAAATATTTGCAGGACTAAAATTTAGTTTGAAACCGGCCAATGTGGCTCTTTTGTTGTTAAAGGTTGCAGACCCTTGAGCTCGGCCTACATGAGATGTATTAAGAACTTGATGATGATGCTAAATGTGTGAGAACGTGAACACTGAGTCTATTGTTAAGTCCCTCTCAAGGACTGGAGATGAAAATGAGACCTTCTGTGGTCAGTTTTACCGAACTTCATCCTAGAAAATAATGTGGCTGAACCTCACCTGTACCAGGAGCGTGTGTTCCTCCTGTTTGACGCTCGGCTCCTCTGGCTCCTCTTTAATCCGTGGAGTCTGTGGAGGGTCCTGGTTCAGACCGGGGCCAGGACTCTTTGAGGGGCTCTGAACATCCGTCCTGAGCAGCACGACTCTCGGGCTCAGTATCGAGTCCAGGAGCTCCTGTTTCCTCTGGTTCTCCTCTTTGTAGCGACATACTTCCTCCTCATACTCCGCTATCGTTCTTTCAAACAGCGCAAAGATCTCTTCAGCAGCCGCAGTCAGCCGCTCATTCACCAAAGCTCTCAGTGTTTGGCTTTTGGACATTTTAACAAACAGTTTTTAGCTTTAGCTCCGAGATAATCGCACACGAGGCTCCGCGGTCTGCTTCCTGGTGGGATTTTCAAAATAAAAAAACTGGGACAAAAACATGGGGTGGCTGGTAATAATAAAATTATGAAACGAAGGAAAATTATAACACACTCTGCACATTCATGACTTATTTGTGACTAATGTGAGTCAGTATAGTCATTTTCTTTGTGTTTTGGTCATTTTTAAGTAGCTCTTTTGTATTTTACCTAAACAAATGAGAAAATGAATAAGTTTTAAAAAATGAAAATGTTTATGCCTCTCTTTACTGTTGGCAGGTGTGAAATTGGTCAAAAATAGGGACACCTGGGCCATTTCTTATATAAAACTGGGGCAATTCAGTGGTTTTGGATAAATCGGCAGGGACAGGGGACACAGGGCTTAAAACTGGGACTGTCCCGGGTAAATAGGGATGTCTGGTCACCCTAAGAAGAACGGGTGTGGGTGGATTCAAAGTTTTATATTTGGCAGAGCACTGACAGTGTTGTTGGTATCCATGGCTAAAAGAGAAATTCAATTTGTCAACTGGACAAAGTTTGTTTGGTCGAAAACGTTTCGCCGCTCATCAGAGTGGCTTCGTCAGTTCTGGTTAGAGTGCTGAAGGACACTGCTTATATCTCGCTACAGGGAGGAGCTAACTACAATGAAATAATTTTAATTATGAGGAAACTTCCTAATGTGCCGCTCTTTGGTTTTGTTGTGTTGTCTCAACTGGCCCGTAGCTATGAAGTCGTTAATCCTGTGAAACATTTCTTTTGGAACTAGACCTGTTATTTTGTTTAGCAAGCTGTCTATTTCAGATTTTAAGTTATCAATCTCATAATTAAGGCTGAGTATACCTCTCAGGTAACGCTGGGTTAACCTGGCCGCCCTTTGTCCTGCATGGTTCCGATGCTTTCTTCTGTAGAACCTTGGGAATAAGTTGCTCCTGTCGACATCTAAGGTTAAAGCGTAAATGATTCCTCTTCTCTGCTAACCTTCTTCTGTCCTTTTCCAGCTTTTTTACCAGTCCAATGATGTTTGGCTCGTAGTTGTTCTTAAGATGTGTGAAGAATCCCTCAGTCGTCCAGGTAGAATCCATGGCAAAAGGAGAAATTCAATTTGTCAACTGGACAAAGTTTGTTTGGTCGAAAACGTTTCGCCGCTCATCCGAGTGGCCTCGTAAGTTCCCATCTATAATTCCATTCTCAAACCTACATCAAAACAAAGGAAACAGATCGGGGCCAGAGGTGTGAAAACAGTCGTTTAGGGGTTGAATAGGTATGCTAAACTAGACGCCAGAGAAACTGGAAAAAACAAAAGACAGAAACTCAAAACAAAGACGTGAGATAGTTTCAGAATAATTTCATTGTAGTTAGCTCCTCCCTGCAGTGAGATATAAGCAGTGTCCTTCAGCACTCTAACCAGAACTGACGAAGCCACTCGGATGAGCGGCGAAACGTTTTTGACCAAACAAACTTTGTCCAGTTGACAAATTAAATTTCTCCTTTTGCCATAGAGTATAAATATTTCAATTAAAAATATTTCTTAAATTTAAAATGTTCATGTTTTAAGAAAATATATTTTACTAATACATTTCAACAATTAATTAAATTAAATAATAACAGCAAAAAGTATTGCGTATAGTCATTTATTTACTTATTTAATATAATTTATCATGAAGTTTTATTTAGCGGAGTTTGGCGCCATCGTGTGGGCAAAAGAATGAACTGCACTAATCTCCCCCACCCAAATGTAATACAAATTATATTTCTACTAAATATTTATTAGTTTGTCAAATTAAAACGTCTCTTTTTACACTCTACATAGAGTAATTAACACAAGAGTCGAATCAGAAACTGTACAGTGAACCCTCGCTGTATCGCGGTTCACTGTTCGCGGCCTCGCTGTTTCGAGGATTTTTTTTTTCCATTTTTTTTTTTTTTAATAGTGTAACTTTTTTTTACAGTATAACATTGTGTCCTGCGCCCTGATTAGCTAAGAGACTAGACCAGGACTAAACCAGGTCTAAAACAGGACTAAACCAGGTCTAAACCAGGTCTAAATCAGGTCTAAACCAGGACTAAACCAGGTCTAGACCAGGGATGGTGACGCAGGGTGGTAGGGACAGAGTCTCTGGCCGTTTCCCAATTCACCGACGGCACGCTTGTGAGTGTGCACTCGGTCTGTTGTCGAGACGGCGCACACTCGCTCTGTCCTTAGTGCACTACGTTTCTCACATGGGCGTCAGCGAAATTGAACAGGTCCCGCCTCAGCTCAATGTGCGAGCAGTGCGCAGCTTAGTGTAAACGCTGGACATGGCTACACTGTAGAATATCCAGCATTACAACAGCAAAGGAAATATAGAAGTGTAAGGGGAAAAGCATGTGAACTGTAATACAGGTGCCGTGAACTATGCCGTTACGGCTACCGTCACACGTGTTTAGCGTAGTTTATGAAGAGTTTCATGTAGCATAGTTGTAGGTGAGGTGAACCAGTACGTATGTTTTATAGTGACGTCGCAACTCTCACTTGTGGATGTCGCTGGCGAGTCGGTCTTTGTAGTCATATATCCTCCCGCGCTGTGCATGCTGGGGCTTTTAAGTGTGCGAAGCGTGCATGTTTGCACGCTTGGTCCACGCCCCGATTTCCATGGAAACGACGGCGCCGTTCAGAGCTCGTCTCGACGGTGCAGGGGGAAAAAAACGAATGGAACGGCGCTTGTCGCGCCGGATATGACGCATATCCCGTTCCAAGGACGCTCACAAGTGTGCCGTCGCTGAATTGGGAAACGGCCTCTGATTTCCTTCACGAGAGCGCCTGGGTGACAGGAGGTGTGGCCTTTGTTTACTTGCCATGGAAGAGACTGAGTGCGAGCCGGACAAATGGAAGAGCCAAGAATCAACATGGACGGACGCAGCGCGGCCGAGGGAGCCCGCAGCGGGGAGAGCCGCATTCGAGGGAGCCGCTGGGAGAGGACACTCGCGCACAGAGAGGAGACAGTGGCCGTTTCCCAATTCCCCGACGGCACGCTTGTTAGCGTCCTTGGAACGGGATATGCGTCATATCCGGCGCGACAAGGGCCGTTCCATTCGTTTTTTTCCCCCTGCACCGTCAAGACGAGCTCTGAACGGCGCCGTCGTTTCCATGGAAATCGGGGCGTGGCCCAAGTGTGCAAACATGCACGCTCCGCACACTTAAAAGCCCCAGCATGCACAGCGCGGGACTACAAAGACCGACTCGCCAGCGACATCCACAAGTGAGAGTTGCGACGTCACTATAAAATATACGTACTGGTTCACCTCACCTACAACTATGCTACATGAAACTCTTCATAAACTACACTAAACATGTGTGACAGTAGCCGTAACGGCATAGATCACGGCACCTGTATTACCGTTCACATGCTTTTCCCCTTACACTTCTATATTTCCTTTGCTGTTGTAATGCTGGATATTCTACAGTGTCGCCATGTCCAGCGTTTACTCTAAGCTGCGCACTGTTCGCACATTCTCAGCGCACAAGAAAACTTGTGCAGCGCCCTGTAAACCAGGGACGAAAGAGCTTTTTATTCAGCCGCGGGGTCATTTTTTTTATATCTGCAAAGTGCGAGCCGCGGGGGGTTCATTTCGGATGTGGAGTTAGTTTGTGTTTGCTCAGACACATTAAAAATTAGGGGGAACATTGGCCATGTCCCAATTCCAAGTATTACTAGTCGCAATAGTATAATATTTTTGTCTTTAGGGAACAAGGAGCAGACCACCTGGCTCATTGAGCTGAGGCGGGACCTGTTCAATTTCGCAGGCGGCCATGTGAGAAACGTAGTGCACTAAGGACAGAGCGAGTATGCGCCGTCTCGACGACAGACCGACGGCACACTCACAAGCGTGCCGTCACTGAATTGGGAAACGGCCAGTGGGTCTTCCCCGTCACGAACCCGACCCCGTCCTAGAGAGCTGTGGAGTATTGGCGACGCATTGATAGCCATGCCCCGAACTCCGGGGCGGACTGACTTTGGAGCCGGGGTGAAATGCAACCTACCCTTGTGAGCGCAGGTTAGTCTTACCTGGTCTTGTGGTGAGGACTGGTGCTCAGAGGCGTCTGTTAGCGGTTTGGCACTGTTAGCATTGGCTTGAGTCTTGCCCAAAATGATATCCAGGTCACTTTCCACTCGACTTTCGCACATGGCATGGATATGTGGTACCAAAACAAACACACGTGTCCGCGCGCACGTGTCAGCGCGCACGTGTCCGCGTGTCACGTGTCTCCCCCCCGCGTCACTATTAATATATTTTGATGAAGATCTACAAAAGCTTGAGTGTTTAAACAAGAGAAAAATGTGAGGAAATGTTAATACCAGTCTCAGAAAGGTGTATAATGTGTCTGGTGAAGCGTTTTCAGCCTGATGACAGGATGGGTCAAATGCAGAGGACAAATTTCTCTAAGGAGACAATAAAAGACTTATCTATCTATCTTATCTAAAACATGTATAATAATTGTAAAATATAAAATTGTCCTACTTCGCGGATTTCACTGATTGCGGGCCATTTCTGGAACCTAACCCCCGCGATAAACGAGGGTTCACTGTATTACACTTTTCAGTCACAAATTGGGAATATAAAATAAAAATGAAATGTAATTTTAAGGCAATGGTTAAAAACGTCTTGTTTATCCACCAGGGGGAGCTCCATATGTCATAAAGGAGTTTAGGGTTGAGAGAAACGTCTGATTCAAAACTAGTCCCTGGTCTTTAGGACATTTCTGCCGTATTCCACTGGGATTGTGCCCTTTCAGTCTGAGTCTAGAGATCTGAAAAGAGTTAGAGCACATTTTAAGACAGTTTCACCCTCTAACCTAAAGGTCCACGGTTCGATCCCAGCTCCACTGCATAATGTCCTCGTGGCCCTGTTCCAGACACTTCCTACAGAATACTCACCCTGAAGGTGGCACCAGTGAACGTCTGAACACGGAGGTCTGTTTGGCTGAGGCCCAGACACGCCCAGTGATGTGTCTTGCCCAAAGACACAAAAACAGTCTGGGGTGGTTAAAAGTGATTTGCCAACCTCTGGGCTGATGGACAAGCACTCTGCCACTGAGCCACAGATGTTATGTGTAAAAATGTGATCTGGTATTTCCAAACAATGTACCAAAAATATTGAAATATTTTCAACATCAATGTATTACTCAGTCTTCACTCCAGTAAACTGTACGACAATTAAAAGTATGATGTGAAAATATTCAATTCAAGTTACCTTAAATATATTTAAAGGTGAAAATATTCCGAGGCCTGATGTGCTGTTGTGGGGCTCAGGGGCTCAGGGTCTGTACTGAAGCCCTGACGTTGTAGGTGCAAATCCAGTCTCTGACCAGGCTGAGCGACTGTATGGGTCAGAGGATAAGACACAGTCACCTACTGCTTTATTTATTTCAGTGGTGAATGTTTTAGGTTTTGGTCAACGTGACTGTTGTAAAGGGCTCTATAAATAAAGCTTGATGGGGAAAAAAATAAACCGCAATAGAAATGTAATTAATTGCAAAGCCTGTCTTTTTTGAATATTAAAATCAAACTTCTGGAAATGGCTGCTTTTTACAGCGCAAGTCAAAAACATGTTTTTTTAAAAATTAATAAACAGTGATTGATCAAGATTTAACAGAAATGCATTGTATTGAGATGTACTGGTACTTAAAAGCTCTTAGAATATTGCACTTGAAGAGCTTTAAAGGACCTTCTAATGATTTCCCTGCATTTGGTGCTTGACCAATTTCAAGCCAAAATGGAAACATGTCTACTCCAGACCAGTGTTAAAAGGTAGTCACACACACAAAAAACCAAACTTATATAAATGAAAATCTGCCACTTGCTTTGGTGTAATGCGGCTATGAAGAGGCGGGGCCAGGAGCAGAGAATCAGTCTGAATCAGAATCAGTTTTTCTTGTAGTTCAGGAGAAGGGCCTTTACACCATGCAGTGTGTTGTAAAAGTGTAGAAGCAGCTGCCTGTGACTCTATCAGAGGGTTGTTTCTGTGTTATGGTTCAAAATCAGATACAAGAGCTGGATCTGGGCCAAACATCTTTATTTTCAGTCGTCAGCAGCAAACTCCAAAACAGAATTTAGAACACAATTTAGAACAAGAGAATTTCATGAACACAATCAATAATCCTTCAGTCACTATGTTCTGTGAGTTCTCATGTGAATATTAAAATATCGACGTGTAAACCTTTTATTACAGATGGAACAGCTGTAAGGTCTCTCACCTGTGTGTCTTCACATGTTTAACAAAACTAACTTGCATCAGAAAATGTCTTCTCACACACTGAACAGCTTTAAGGTCTTTCCCCTGTGTGTGTTCGCTCATGTTTATTTAGACTATTCTTTACAGAAAATGTCTTCTTACATGTTGAACAGCTGTAAGGTCTTTCCCCTGTGTGCGTTCTCTCATGTATATTTAGATTATTCTTTTTAGAAAATCTCTTCTCACACACTGTACAGCTGTAAGGTCTTTCCCCTGTGTGTATTCGCTCATGTCCATTTAGACTACTCTTTTGAGAAAATGTCTTCTCACACACTGAACAACTGTAAGGTCTTTCCCCTGTGTGCGTTCTCACATGTGAAACAAGATGACTCTTCAAAGAAAATGACTTTTCACACACTGAACAGCTGTAGGGTTTTTCCCCTGTGTGTGTTCTCTCATGTATATTTAGATGACTCTTATAAGAAAATGACTTTTCACATGTTGAACAGCTGAAGGGTCTTTCACCCAGGTGTCTCTTAACATGTACAGCTAGATCATCTTTTGTTGTAAATATTCTGTTGCACGTTGAAAAGCTGAATGGTTTCTTTACGTGTATCTTTTCATGTTTATCTAGATTGGTCTTTCGGTTAAATGTTTTGTCACAGGTTGAATAGCTGAGTGGGGCTCTCCAGTCTTCATCATCAGTATCTGAGAAGTGCTCCGTGTCTCCCTCAGTCTCTGAGGGTAAATGTGTCTCTGTGCTGATGTCCTCTCCCTGTGTTTCTTTTCTGAGCTCAGTTTGTCTTTGTTGAAGCAGTGAGGACTCTTCTGTCTTCACACAGACACCACTGGACTCTGGGACGCCCGCTGAGACCTGGGGTGGGGAAGATTGACACAAAACAATACGAATATTTCAGAATATTTCTTGATTTCAATGAGAAATGTGCTAAAAGTGTCTTTCATTTTCTTGGTTGAGGTTGTATTATACATTTATCAGTCTCAAGATGAAGGGATCACCATGAAACACACATGAACCTGAGATGGAAATGTTTGGAAGATGCATCCTTACGTCATCAGGCGGCGCTAATCAATCACTCCGTGCCGACTCGCTCCTTTTATCTTATTAGGGCCCGAGCACTGAAGGTGCGTAGGACCCTATTGTTGTTGCTTCGTTTCCGTATTAATTATTATGATTAATTATTATTATTAATTATTATTATTAATTATTATTTATTATTATTAATTATTATTATTATTAAGACCCGGCCCCCGATGGGGCCCAGGAGCTCGCTAGCGCCCCCTAACGCAATTTAAGTCGGGGCTGGCATACTGTTTAAGATAGCCACACGAAATTTGGTATGGATGTGTATCTCAGTAAGACGAACAAAAAAGTCCATGGAAAGGTAGGGCCACGCCCAACAGGAAGTCAGATAATTGGGCTTTTGTGTGATTTGGTGTGTGACAATGGAATTTGAAATACTCCTCCTGAACCGTAACTCAGATGGGCGTAATTTTTGGTGTACATGAGCTAAAGACCATGGAGATGTCAAATTGCGAAGGGATTTTTGATATCTTGTAAGATGACAAAATGGCGGCTTGATGAATTTTGCTACCATTTGAAAGTGCCAAATTCAATAGGTGTGTCACCACTTCATTTAGCAGGGGTTTAAAAGCCTGGAACCCCATAGGCTCATGTATATTGTGACTATGAACATTTTCAAGCAAATTAAATGGTAGTTTGGCATAGCGCCACCATATGCTAGGCAAGTGAACTGCAAGAAAATACAGTAGCTTAGCCTCCTAAATGCCACCACACGAAATTTGGCATAGCCTTGTATATGATGAAGAGAAACATTTTTATGTAAATGAACTGCCCATATGTCATAGCGCCACCATGTGGTAGACAAGGGAACTGTAAAAAAAAATGCACTGAAGCTGCTACTGTGCTTTAGATTGACATGACATCTTGTGCGGCTGAAAATACTTTGTATTTCTGGCATGGAGCATGCCCCCCCACCCCCGTAGGCCGCAGGTGCGAGGGCCTGACAACGCCGCTTGCGGCTTTAATTTTTATTTTATTCTCAATCACTTTTTGCACTTGCACTGCACTTCCATGCTATGTGTACGACCGCAGCACACTTTTGGAGCTACGTCCGTCAATAAGCGCGGACTTTAAGCCAGTTTTCATGGCACCAGTGGCGGACATCTTACCTCTTTGTTTACTGTGGCGCCGCAAGGAGAGAACGTGCCGAGGGAAGCGAACCGGCGTGCTGTGGAGAACTTCCCTCTATCCTGCTTGCAAACGTCCAGTCTCTGAGGAATAAACTGGATGACCTGCGCGCACAGATTTATTTCGAATGGGACACGAGGAACTGTTGTGCCTTTACGGAAACATGGCTGGACCCGTCCATTCCCCGCAGCGCCGCCATCGGACAAATTCACCATCTACAGGCAGGACAGGACGAAGGATTCAGGCAAGTCTTGCGGAGCAGGTGCTTGCTTTATCGTTAACTCTATGTGGGCAACAGATGCACATATTTTAAAAACCCACTGCACTCCAGCCCTAGAGCTGCTAACCATCAAAGTCAGACCCTTTTATCTGCCCAGAGAATTTAGCGCTGTAATCCTCACTGTAGTCTATATTCCACCACAAGCTGCTAAAACAGAAGCCCTAGAACAACTGTATGGGATTATAAATGGACTTGAAAACTCACACCCTGATGCAGCTTTCATTGTGCAGGGGGATTTGTACTACCAGCACATATCCCTCCCCACCAGCGGGGAGCAGACATTAGACCATTGTTACACCCCATTTAAAGAGAGTTACAAACCCCTCCTCTGCCCAGCCTTTGATAAATCTGACCATAGCGCCATCTTGCTGTTGCCCACATACAAACAAAGGCTTAAACTGGAAAAATCATGAAGAATCATTAAGAGACACATCCGTGACTCCCTCCCAGACACCCTGGACCCCCCTGCAGTTTGCATCTGCCCCCATCTGGAGAGAGGAAACACATATGTCAGAATGCTCTTCATTGACAACAGCTCGGCATTCAACACCATAATCCCGTCCAAACTGGTCTCTAAGCTCACCGCCCTGGGCCTGGGGACATCCATCCGCTGCTGGATATAGGACTTCCTCACCAACAGGCCACAGGCGGTGAGGATCGGCAGCCACCTCTCCCTATCTTCATCAACAACGCTGAGGTGGAGCAGGTCAGCAGTTTTAAGTTCCTTAGGGTACACATCACTGAGGATCTGTCCTGGACACTACATACAGACACTGTGGTTAAGAAAGCCCGACAAAGACTCTACTTCCTGAGGAAGTTTGGTATGAACACCAGCATCCTCAGAAACTTCTACAGGTGCACCATCGAAAGCCTGCTGACGGCTGCATCACAGTGTGGTACGGGAACTGCACCGCTCAGAGCCGCAAAGCACTACAGAGGGTGGTGCAAGCAGCAGAGGACATCACTGGCAGCAGTCTCCTCTCCATCCAGGACATTTACCACAGCAGGGGTCTGCGTAAGGCACGCAGCATCACTAAGGACCATACTCATCCGGCACAAGGACTCTTCCGTCTGCTACCCTCTGGTAGACGATACAGGAGCCTGCCAGCACGCACAAAAAGACTCAAAGACAGCTATTACCCCCAAGCTGTCAGACTACTGAACTCTGGATAATACTCTAAATAATACTGAACTCTCAATAATACTGCACTAAACTACTTTTCATTATGCATAATATGCATAATATGTTACATGTGCAATAACCTGTGCAATACTTATACTACACCATATTATGTGCAATCAGTGAAATACTCTACTTGCACCTTACTTAATCCTACCTGCACCTTTGTATATTGTATTTTGTATTTTTTATTACATTTTACTACATATTTTTATTATATTGTTTACTTCTCCCCCTGCACTTTTTGCAACACTTTTTACCATGTACTATTATTGCTGCTATTGCAATAATGTATAATGCAATAATGCAATAATGATATGTACTTCTTGACTATCTTAGCGAGTCAACGGTTCTTCTGATGCTAAGCATTTCATTGCATTGTTGACCTTGTGTTGATTCTGCATGACAAATAAACAATCTTGAATCCTGATGCCTCCCTACCCCCACCACACCAGACCTGAATTCATGGAGATTCATGGATACAAGCTGTACACAGTTGAAACTTTGGATTAGACTTCTCTCAAAGAACCACAGAGTTTCTACCAGAACAAAATGACTGACAATCTCCTTCAGCAAAGAAACAATGACTAAGATACAAATAGAAGACACTGCTGTTTGATAAAACAGAGGACTTTCTCCACAGAGAGAGGAATGGTGTAAATTTTCCATGCTGTGAATTATGAGCATTTATTGAATATCAATAAATGCTCATAAACCAAAACTTGCTTTGGTGAATAGTGATGTTATTTCCAGCTACTTCCAGATATGGATCAATGATCTGGTACAAGAACGTATGAACCTTCAGAGCACGCACAAATGCCACGAGTCCCACTTTAAAATTAGACCTAAATGTAATTCCAAATCTTTCTATCAGTTACCCTTTAAACTCACGACAACGTGAAATTTCACATCTCCATTGAACGTCTGGAGCTGCAGTACGCGGTCCACATTCTCCAGAGACACGACTCAGAGCCTGATGATCCACACACTGTCAATATGTCCCTTAATGAAATGATCACTGGACACACGTCTGACCCTCTCCTACAGCCGACCCACATGTCTGACCCACACGTCTGACCCACACATCTGACCCACACGTCTGACCCACACGTCTGACCCACACGTCTGACCCACACGTCTGACCCACACGTCTGACCCACACGTCTGACCCTGTACAACTGACTCGGAGGAAGCACGTGGCCAAAAGACAAAGTGGAGCTGCAGCACTGCCCGATCCCTCCTCACTCTCTTACACACTGTATTTTCTTTACGGCACCTGCACGAGGCTCAAATCTGTTGCAGTGTCTCGGTTCATCATCACAGAACCACAGAGAAACAGAAGATGGACCTGTTCTGTGTGGACTCATTTTAATCAGTCCCAAGTGGAGCTCACTACAGATTTACTGAAACAACTATATTATTTTACTATTAGAGGGGCCGATGGCACAGATTGGCAGCCTCGCTTCTGTGGCTACAAAAGTAGCTTACCACCACCGAGTGTGGAGTGAATGAACAATGAACTGTAAAAGAGCTCTGGGCATCTTGAAAGGCGCTATATAAATGCAATTAATTATCATTATATTTCACAACTGTTCACCTCTTCATGTATCACGTATATGCTTACTTTATTTGATTTTTTTAAATGAGACTGCATTACCTTCTGGGTCAGTTCCTTATCAGAGCATCTATGACAAATGAATGTTCACGTATCTGAATGAACGAGTCCTGTGCTGTGTTAATGCTTCTGCATAGGAAGCAGGTCATTTTTTAAACCACCAGATGGCGCTATAAAACGCGTCAACACAGTGTGGGAAATGTGTTACACACACCCTGAGGCCTCATCTACCCATCACTAGCGTTTGCATGTTCTTCCTGTGTCTGAGGTGGTCGGCACACCAGTTTCCCCCGTTAACCCAAACATGAGGCACAGGTTCAATCGAGCGAAGGTCGTCCTGACCAAGACGAGCAACGACATCACAGACATGGGTCCCTGGATGGTGGTCCTGAGGAGATGCTCCTTGGGCATTGAAGGATGCAGAAGACAAGCTTCCCTACAGAGGCAATAAAACTGTACGTGACGACGACAATTTTTTTATTTTTGAATAATATTTTTCAATAATTAAATTTACATCATTTACAGCATATAAACACATTTTTGAACCAAAAAAGGAATAAGCTGAAGTAATCCTTATACTAGTATATTACCTATCCTACTAACTTAACCTTACAAAGGAGAAGTTCAATTTGTCAACTGGACAAAGTTTGTTTGGTTGAAAACGTTTCGCCGCTCATCCGAGAGGCTTCATCAGCTCTGGTTATTAACCTTACATTATGATTTTTTTATATCAGTATCTTTAAAAGAAGAAAATAATCATTATACAGTGGTACCTCACCTTACGAAATTAATTCGTTCCAGAAGTGGTTTCGTAACATGAATTTTTCCTAAGTTGAGTAGCTATTTCAATGGAAAAAGCCTGATTCGTTCCAAGGCCCCGTTCCAAGTTTTTTTTTTATATTGTAACACTGTGTTCTGCGTCCTGATTGGCTAAGAGACTAGACCAGGACTAAACATGGACTATACTAATCCAGGACTAGACCAGGTGGATTAAAGCGCCGCGTGCGGGTCCATTTCCTGGTTTCGTGCTAGCTCTGCTATTAGCAGCAGGACCGGTTTACGTCACGAGTCACGGCTGAGGCGAGCAGCGAGGAGGGGAGGGGATGTGCCTCCCCTCGGGACCGCATGCAGTCCGAGCGCATGAACGAACGCAGGCAAGAGCCGCGGTGATTTAATCCTGGTTTAGACCTGGTCTAGAGGAGGCACGGTTTGAGCACGGGTCTCGTGCTCGCAGCACCGCGCCGGGTCATGCTGCGCAATCACACACGTGTCCGCGCGCACACTTCTCTGCCCTCCCCCTTCCCCCCACGCTTCACTATTAATACATTTTGTTGAAAATCTATGAAAGTTTGAGTGTTTAAACAGAGACAAATGTGAGAAAAGTTCAAATCCAGTCTGAGAAAAGCGTATGTGTGTGGCTGAGCGCATATCTGAGCTTGCATTATTAGAATTTTTGAGATTTCGCGTTTTGTAACTTGAATTTTCTTCCGTATTTAGAGACCAAAATTTAACGTGAAGGCGTTTCGTAACTTGGAATTTTCGTTTGTTGGGTCTTTCGTAAGGTGAGGTACCATTGTAAATGTATATTGTAAATGTATATGATATATAGGAGTTGGAAACCACTCTATCACTGTAGTATGGGGGAGTATCTCCCCATTTTTAAAGGGTACTCAGTGTGTTTTCATACAAACTCCCTCATTTTGAGAGGTGAGGCCGATTATATTTAGTCGGTAACGCCGGTAACGAAATTGAGTTTGAAATGTCAGTATTGTGACAACACTATTGTATAACCTTCTGAACTACAGATCTGTAACCTGTGATGGACATGTGTATTTGTGTTGTGAACAAAAGATTCTTGTCTTTGTGTAAATGCATTTGATGTTTGCAGGAGGCCAGATATGAACATTAACATGGGGAGATGAGCAGCAGACTGTCTCCACACACGAGCAGGAAGTCAGAAATGTGGTGGAGGAAAGCCAGTGTTATTTGGATGAAACTCTTCAAAATATTCATGTTTCAAGTGGCCTCACCCCCAGGATTTACAGCATAAAGGTGCAGAATACAGCAAAATGCTGTGTTTATCTGATGAGGAAATCATTATGAAATCATGAGGAATTACATTAAAAAGTAGGCGGAGTAGAGAAACTCTGGGACAGGGTCCGAAAAGAACAAAACATTTGGTTCTTTTAAAAACTGAGGTCCAGTTCCCAACATTCACGTTAAGGAACTGTTCAAAAATCCAACTCATTCATGAACCTCACATCACTAGATCAAACTGAAAGTTTCCAAGTTTTGGTTTATAGAGACAAAACTTAAAACCGCATGGTTAATTTGCTATAAACTACTATAAGCCTAAAAAACGGCTCACTCCTTGTGACACTGATGCGGTCAGCTGCTGTCAGACTAAAGGAGAGGACTGAGTGGAATATATTCATTTTTATTCACATTAATAGCAACAAACAGTAGGTCTGCGTCTTTTTAAATGAAAGTAAATTAATCAGTTTGTTACATCATTTTGTGGATCAAATATTTGCAGGACTTAAATTTAGTTTGAAACAGGCCAATGTGGCTCTTTTGTTGTTAAAGGTTGCAGACCCTTGAGCTCGGCCTACATGAGATGTATTAAGAACTTGATGATGATGCCAAATGTGTGAGAACGTGAACACTGAAGCCGTGTCCCAATTCGAGGTTGCACACTCAGAAGGGTGGTTTTAAGGCCGCATATGTCACTTCTGGCGTGACAAGTGCTGTCCCATTTCATGCACCCCTCAAATGTGGCCTGAAAACCGCCTTTGATGCCATGGAGATCGGGCCGTGACCAAAGAGCACATCCGAGTACACTTCGCAACCTCATATATCCCAACACTCACCGCGTGGCGGCAGAGAGATGTGCGAAAACACGGAGCGAAAACAAGAAGCAAAAAAAAAAGTCCAGAGAGCGGAGCAAACATGCGCGTACACACTTTTAACTTTAGGAAATCATCACTAACATAACGTAAATGTAAATTACGGTCATAAAACACAAAACTATCAAATAAATTTGTTTTAAACTGCATGAATCTCTGAGCTTTGAGCTAAAAGTTTCGCTAATAATCTGCAGCTAACGTGATGAAAAGTCCTCTCAAACCTTTGTATTTGGACAGATTTACATCAAACACTAATAATGTTTTTACAGTCAGGGGAAAAGAAGACCACAGAGGATTAATGAAGCTACGAGGAGGACGTTTTCATGTAAACACTTGGCCATTGTAGCTCTGAGGTAAGATAAAAACTAGGGCTGTCAGTTTAACGCGTTAATTAGATTAAATAATTACACTGCAAATTAACGCATTATAAAAACGCAATTAATTATGAGTGACAATTCAATGCGCGTGAATTTTATATTTGGCGTGTGGCGAGCAAATTGCTGCCTTTGAACAGCAAGTTTATTTATAAAAAGAACAAAGACGGGACGATCAACAAGAACGCCGTGATTTAGAGCTTTTGTACAAAAAAAATTTCCGATCACCGAAGCTGCTCCAGCCTGACGGATCATTTGAACGACAAACATGTCCGGACAAGTTCTATCGTTACCGGTCATAGTGTGCACTTCACCAAACCACCAAACCAACAAACCAACAAACTACGCTCGCAGAATTTGGGAAACGAATGAGCAAAGTAAAGAGGGAGCCACAGTCTGTGTTCACCACTTGAAAACTGATCAACTCAAACGCAAAGTGGGTTTGGTCAATAGCTCGCTCACTCACTCACAATCTCTCTCACACTCTTAAAATGCGATTAATTTGATTAATTAATTACAAATCCTGTCATTAATAAGATTTTTTTTTTTTATCGCCTGACAGCACGAATAAAAACAAATTATTTAATCCATTAAACTTAAAAGACAGTTTGACTATATCAAATTTATATTTACTTGTAAATCACGTAATATAAGCCTCCATCGTATGAATTTAATTCTGGGAAAACATTATCTAGTTTTTACAGTTTGTGCATGTTTGGACATTAGGCTCAGTGAACAGGTGCAGACACTGGTGTAGATACTAGACACTGTCTGTTATGTCCATCACATCTAATATAACAACGAGAAAACTGTCTGAAATGTTTTATATGAATTTTCTTTTCTCATTTGCAGCCTCCACTTGGGGCCACAGAACTGTTGGCTGATGAGATGCTCATGGGTGATGAAATGGGTCAAATACAGATGACAAAGTAAATGTAACACTGCGCTGGAGCTGTGCTGTAGAACCTGTGGGGTCTCCATGCTTCAGCAAAAAGGGAACATAATTTGAGAGTGCACTGACAGCTGTTTTTATTCACCTCTAATGGCCTCGTATGTGTGTAATGGGTTTAATGTTTGACTCTTCACATTATGATAAAGTATTTCCACAAGTTCCTTTGATTGTTTAATAAACCATCTTTTCTCAAAAGGAGAGATTATTTCTTTATAAACTGACTTAAATCCATTCCCTGTATAAATGTAATCACTGGTCAATATAAAAATCCTTAATAATTATAATAACAATTAATCAGAGCCAGAGCTGACGAAGCCTCTCGGATGAGCGGCGAAAACGTTTTCAACCAAACAAACTTTGTCCAGTTGACAAATTGAACTTCTCCTGTTATCAACAATTAATAATGCAAATCTCATCACTGTATTTGAAACTTTTAAGGTAATTTAGCCTATTTTAGATCCCAGAAATATAACTTTTGTTTTGCAAAAGTTAAACATAAGTTTTCGTTTTAGCCACAAGATTTGGATGAGAATCATTAGAATAACTTGGTCTCAAAATCTGACAGTTTGATTACCCGTGCGTAATCTTTGTTATTGATAAAAGAATAAATTCAATTTGTCAACTGGACAAAGTTTGTTCGGTCGAAAACGTTTCGCCGCTCATCCGAGAGACAAAGCCTCTCGGATGAGCGGCGAAACGTTTTCGACCAGTTGACAAATTGAATTTCTTCTTTTATCATGGATTCTACCTGGACGACTGAGGGACTCTTCACTAATCTTTGTTATTGATTATTGAATTTGCGTGGTGCCTATTTTTAGCATTAGCGTTAGCGGTCCGCGGATGACAGTTCGAGGCCTGCAGTCTTTGCACCCTCCGGAGTGAGCAGCCCTCGAATTGGGACACGGCTTATTGTTAAGTCCCTCACAAGGACTGGAGATGAAAATGAGACCTTCTGTGGTCCGTTTTACCGAACTTCATCCTAGACAATAATGTGGGTGAACCTCACCTGTACCAGGAGCGTGTGTTCCTCCTGTTTGACGCTCGGCTCCTCTGGCTCCTCTTTAATCCGTGGAGTCTGTGGAGGGTCCTGGTTCAGACCGGGGCCAGGACTCTTTGAGGGGCTCTGAACACCCGCCCTGAGCAGCACGACTCTCGGGCTCAGTATCGAGTCCGGGAGCTCCTGTTTCCTCTGGTTCTCCTCTTTGTAGCGACACACTTCCTCCTCATACTCCGCTATCGTTCTTTCAAACAGCGCAAAGATCTCTTCAGCAGCCGCAGTCAGCCGCTCATTCACCAAAGCTCTCAGTGTTTGGCTTTTGGACATTTTAACAAACTGTTTTTAGCTTTAGCTCCGAGCTCACCGCACACGAGGCTCCGCGGTCTGCTTCCTGCTTCCTGGGGGGATTTTCAAAATAAAAAAACTGGGACAAAAACATGGAGTGGTTGGTAATAATAAAATTATGAAACGAAAGAAAATTGTAACACACTCTGCACATTCATGACTTATTTGTGACTAATGTGAGTCAGTATAGTCACATTTTCTTTGTGTTTTGGTCATTTTTAAGCAGCGCTTTTGTATTTTACCTAAAAAAATGAGAAAACGAATAAGTTTTAAAAAATGAAAAAGTTTATGCCTCTCTTTACTGTTGGCAGGTGTCAAATTGGTCAAAAATAGGGACACCTGGGACATTTCTTATATAAAACTGGGACAATTCAGTGGTTTTGGATAAATCTGCAGGGACAGGGGACACAGGGCTCAAAACTGGGACTGTCCCGGGTAAATAGGGACGTCTGGTCACCCTAAGGAGAACGGGTGTGGGCGGATTCAAAGTTTTATATTTGGCAGAGCACTGAGAATGTTGTGGGTATGAATTATCCAGATGTGTTGAGGTGGAGAATGACTTAGACTTAGAAAAAAACATTATTGATCCACAAGGGAAATGATTTGGACACAGACGCTCACACATCACAATATAATAACAAAGAGCCAAAAATATAAATGGTAATAATAAATTCTAAATAAGTAGCCAAAAAGATAGCAAGAGACAGGTGTTAAATAAGGCATAATTATATAAATGTATTCATACAAGTCAAAGTAAAATAGAAAAATAAGTTATATAAAAAAAATCTCAGATATATAAGAGATCATAAAGAAACAGCACAGAAATGATACGATGACTGACAGGACATAGGGTTATCTGTTACTTAAGGGTGATTTGTAGGGAGTGGCAAAAGGAGAAATTCAGTTTGTCAACTGGACAAAGTTTATTTGGTCGAATACGTTTTGCAGCTCATCCAAGCTACTTCTTCAGTTCTGGCTAGAATGCCGGTGGACACTGCTGCAGGGAGGAGCTAACTACAATGAAATTACTATGAAACTATCACACCTATTTGTTTTCAGTTTCTGTTAGTTAAGCCTGTTCAATATGTACTGGGAGTGTGGGGTTTTGTTAGCAGAACCATTCAGGGCCATAATGGGTGTTTTCACACCTCTGGACTTGACCTGCTGCCCTATTGTTTTCTTTGTTTGTTTTGATTTAGTTTTGACAATAGAGTTATAGATGGGAGACAAATTATGTCTGAAACCTCCACTTCTGTTCAAGGAAGGATTCTCATTTGGATGGCACGGTGGCTGAGTGGTTAGCACTCACACTTCACGGCAAGAAGGTTCCGGGTTCGACCCTTGTGTGACCGTAAGATTCGGGTTTTATGTGTGGAGTTTGCATGTTCTCCCCGTGTCTGGGTGGGTTTCCTCCAGGCACTTCAATTTCCCCCATCAACCCAATTTCAAAACAATTTCCCTTGTGGATCAATAAAGTTTGTCTAAGTCTAATCCAAAACATGCTTCAGGTAAAATCCTCCAGCTGAGGTCCTCACCAAGACTAAGCAATAAGATCATGGACATGGATCCCCGGGCGCCTGAAAGATGTGCTGCCCACTGCTGCTGATTTTAACATTCAAAAACAATAACAACAATAACAGAAATAGTTTAATTTAATTTAAAATATTTATTAAATTTAAAATGTTCATGTTTTAAGAAAAGATATTTTACTAATATTAAATAATAACAACAGAAAGTATTGTGTATATAGTCATTTATTTACTTAATATAATTTATCATGAAGTTTTATTTAGCGGAGTTTGGCGCCATCGTGTGGACAAAAGAATGAACTGCACTAATCTCCCCCACCTAAATGTAATACAAATTATATTTTTACTAAATATTTATTAGTTTAGCTTTTTCTTTGTTTCTTTTTTTTTTTTGTCAAATTAAAACGTCTCTTTTTTACACTCTTCATAGAGTATTTAACACAAGAGTCGAATCAGAAACTGTATTACTATTTTCAGTCACAAATTAGGAATATAAAATAAAAATGAAATGTAATTCTAAGGCAATGGTTAAAAACGTCTTGTTTATCTACCAGGGGGAGCTCCATATGTCATAAAGGAGTTTTGAAAACATTATCTACCAATTATTAAAATAAAATAAAAAAAGAAAAGAAAACAATCCACTGATGGGTTGAGAGAAACGTCTGATTCAAAACTAGTCCCTGGTCTTTAGGACATTTCCGTCGAATTCCACTGGGAGGGCGCCCTTGCACTCAGAGTCCAGAGGTCTGAGAAGAGTTAGAGCACATTTTAAGACAGTTTCACCCTCTAACCTAAAGGTCCACGGTTCGATCCCAGCTCCACTGCATAATGTCCTCGTGGCCCTGTGCCAGACACTTACACAGAATACTACCCTGAAGGTGGCACCAGCAAACGTCTGAACACGGAGGTCTGTTTGGCTGAGGCGCAGACACAGCCAGTGATGTGTCTTGCTCAATGACACAAAAACAGTCTGGTGGTTAAAAGTGATTTGTCAACATCTGGGCTGATGGACAAGCGCTCTGCCACTGATCCACAGATGTTATGTGTAAAAATGTGATCTGGTATTTCCAAACAATGTACCAAAAATATTGAAATATTTTCAACATCAAAGTATTACTCAGTCTTCACTCCAGCAAACTGTACGACAATTAAAAGTATGATGTGAAAATATTCAATTCACGTTACCTTAAAAATACTTAAAGCTGAAAATATTCCGAGGCCTGATGTGCTGTTGTGTGGTTCAGGGGCTCAGGGTCTGTACTGAAGCCCTGAGGTTGTAGGTGCAAATCCAGTCTCTGACCAGGCGGAGCGACTGTGTGGGTCAGAGGATAAGACACAGTCACCTTCTGCTTTATTTATTTCAATGGTGAATGCTTTAAGTTTTGATTTTATTCTAAAAAGTCTTGGTCAACATGAGTGTTGTAAAGGGCTCTATAAATAAAGCTTGACGGGGAAAAAAAAGAAAAAATGATAGCTGTAACCACGCTAGAAATGTAATTACAGTGGTACCTCACCTTACGAATGACCCAACAAACGAAAATTTCAAGTTACGAAACGCCTTCACGGTAAATTTTTGTCTCTAGATACGAAAGAAAATTCAAGTTACGAAACGCGAAATCTCAAATATTGAAATAATGCGCGCTCAGCCACACACATTATACGCTTTTCTCAGACTGGATTTAAACTTTTCTCACATTTGTCTCTGTTTAAACACTCAAACTTTCATAGATTTTCAACAAAACGTATTAATAATGAAGTGTGGGGGGAAGCGGGAGGGGGGAGAAAACTGCGCTCTGACACGTGTGTGATAGCGCACATGACCCGGCGCGGGGCTGACAGCAGGTCTAGACCAAGGTCTAAACCTGGACTGGACCAGAACTAAACCTGGACTAAACCAGGACTAGACCAGGTGGATTAAAGCGCCGTGTGCGGGTCTATTTCCTGGTTTCTCACGAGTCACAGCTGAGGCGAGCAGCGAGGAGGGGACCGCAGCGAGGAGGGGACAGCACGCAGTCTGAGCGCATGTGAGCGAGAGCCATGCAAGTGCCGCGGTGGTCTAGACCTCCTCTAGACGAGCCGCGGTGGTCTGGACTAAACCAGGAGGAGCCGCGCTCACATGCGCTCAGACTGCGTGCGGTCCCCTCCTCCCTGCGGTCTCCTCCTCGCTGCTCGCCTCAGCTGTGACTCGTGAGAAACCAGGAAATAGACCTGCACGCGGCGCTTTAATCCACCTGGTTTAGTCCAGGTTTAGTCCAGGTTTAGTCCAGGTTTAGTCCTGGTTTAGTCCTGGTTTAGTCCTGGTCCAGTCCAGGTTTAGACCTTGGTCTAGTCCTGCTGTCAGCTCTGTGCGGGGTCATGCTGCGCACACGTGTCCGCGCAGTTTTCTCCCCCCTCCCGCTTCCCCCCACACTTCAATATTGATACGTTTTGTCGAAAATCTATGAAAGTGTGAGTGTTTAAACGAGAGACAAACGTGAGAAAAGTTTAAATCCAGTCTGAGGAACCAATCAGGATGCAGAAAAACATTGTTACACTATAAAAAAAGTTACACTATAAAAAAAAACAACAACTTGGATCGGGGCCTTGGAACGAATCAGGCTTTTTCCATTGAAATAGCTACTCAACTTACGAATTTTTCACGTTACGAAACCACTTCTGGAACGAATTAATTTTGTAAGGTGAGGTACCACTGTAATTGCAAAGCCTGTCTTTTTTGAATATTAAACTGAAACTTTTGGAACTGCCTGCTATTTACAGTGCAAGTCAAAAACATGTTTTTTTTTTAAATGAAGAAAGTGATGATTGATCAAGATTTAACAGAAATTAATTGTATTGAGACATACTGGTACTTAAAAGCTCTTAGAATATTGTACTTGAAGAGCTTTAAAGGACCTTCTAATGATTTCCCTGCATTTGGTGCTTGACCAATTTCAAGACAAAATGAAAAAAAAAAGTCTACTCCAGACCAGTGTTAAAAGGTAGTCACACACACACAAAACAAACTTGTATAAATGAAAATCTGCCACTTGCTTTGGTGTAATGCAGCTATGAAGAGGCGGGGCCAGGAGCAGAGAATCAGTCTGAACCAGAATCAGTTTTTCTTGTAGTTCAGGAGAAGGGCCTTTACACTATGCAGTGTGTTGTAAAAGTGTAGAAGCAGCTGCCTGTGACTCTCTCAGAGGGTTGTTTCTATGTTATGGTTCAAAATCAGATACAAGAGCTGGATCTGGGCCAAACGTTTTTATTTTCAGTCGTCAGCAGCAAAATCCAGAACATAGAGAATTTCATGAACACAATCAATAATCCTTCAGTCACTCTGTTCTGTAAGGTCTCTCACCTGTGTGTATTCACATGTTTAACAAAATAACTTGCATCAAAAAATGTCTTCTCACACACTGAACAGCTGTAAGGTCTTTCCCCCGTGTGTATTCTCTCATGTTCATTTAGATGACACTTTTGAGAAAATGTCTTCTCACACACTGAACAACTGTAAGGCCTTTCCCCTGTGTGTATTCTCTCATGTATATTTAGACTATTCTTTACAGAAAATGTCTTCTCACACACTGAACAGCTGTAAGGTCTTTCCCCCGTGTGTATTCTCTCATGTATATTTAGATGACACTTTTGAGAAAATCTCTTCTCACATGTTGAACAGCTGTAAGGTCTTTCCCCTGTGTGTGTTCTCTCATGTTTATTTAGATCACCCTTTTGAGAAAATAACTTCTCACACACTGCACAGTTGTAAGGTCTTTCCCCTGTGTGTGTTCTCTCATGTCTATTTAGACTATTCTTTTGAGAAAATGACTTCTCACATGTTGAACAGCTGTAAGGTCTTTCCCCTGTGTGCGTTCTCTCATGTATATTTAAATTATTCTTTTGAAAAAATCTCTTCTCACATGTGGAACAGCTGTAAGGTCTTTCCCCTGTGTGCGTTCTCTCATGTATATTTAGATCACTCTTTTGAGAAAATGTCTTCTCACACACTGAACAGCTGTAAGGTCTTTCCCCTGTGTGTGTTCTCTCATGTTTATTTAGATCACTCTTATAAGAAAATGACTTTTCACAAGTTGAACAGCTGTAGGGTCTTTCACCCAGGTGTCTCTTAACATGTACAGCTAGATTACTTTTTGTTGTAAATATTCTGTTGCACGTTGAACAGCTGAATGGTTTCTTTAAGTGTATCTTTTCATGTTTATCTAGATTGGCCTTTCGGTTAAATGTTTTGTCACAGGTTGAACAGCTGAGTGGGGCTCTCCAGTCTTCATCATCAGTATCTGAGAAGTGCTCTGTGTCTCCCTCAGTCTCTGAGGGTAAATGTGTCTCTGTGCTGATGTCCTCTCCCTGTGTTTCCTCTCTAAGCTCAGTTTGTCTTGATAGACCTGAGGTTTGTGCAACGGAGCTTCCAGCTCTGATCTGGACTTGGTTGTAGTGGTCTCCAACAGCGTTTGTCTCCATCTGTGCAGCTGAACAGCTGAATGGAGCTCTCCAGTCTTCATCATCAGTGTCAGAGAAGTGCTCTGTGTCTCCCTCAGTCTCTGAGGGTAAATGTGTCTCTGTGCCGATGTCCTCTCCCTGTGTTTCCTCTCTGAGCTCAGTTTGTCTTTGTTGAAGCAGTGAGGACTCTTCTGTCTTCACACAGACACCACTGGACTCTGGGACGCCCACTGAGACCTGGGTTGGGGAAGATTGACACAAAACAATATTAATATTTCAGAATATTTCTTGATTTCAATCAGAAATGTGCTAAAAGATTCTTTCATTTTCTTGGTTGTGGTCTTATCTCAAGGTGAAGGGATCACGATGAAGCACACCTTCACCATTGTCATGGTAAAGAACCTGAGATGGAAATGTTTGGAAGACGCATCCTGATGCCTCCCTACCCCCACCACACCAGACCTGAATTCATGGAGATTCATGGATACAAGCTGTACACAGTTGAAACTTTGGATTAGACTTCTCTCAAAGAACCACAGAGTTTCTACCAGAACAAAATGACTGACAATCTCCTTCAGATTAAGATTAAGCCTTTACTGGTCTCACACACAATGACACACAGGAGAAATTTGACTTCTCCATTTGACCCATCCTTTTCAGGAGCAGTGAGCAGCCATCGTTTGGCGCCCGGGGGGCAGTACCGTGAAGGGTCTTGCCCAAGGACCCACACTGGCTAGCTCATTGCCGGGGGGGATTCAAACTCACAACCTCCGGGGGGAAAGTCAGTGACTTACCAGTTGAGCTAACCAGCCGTTCCAAAGCAGCAAAGAAAGAAACAATGACCAAGATACAAATACAGTAATCCCTCGTTTATCGCGGGGGTTAGGTTCCAGAAATAACCCGCAATAAGAGAAATCCGCGAAGTAGGACAACTATTCATATTTTACAATTAATCTATATGTTTTAAGGCTGCAAATGCCTCACCACACACATACGCTTTTCTCAGAATGGAATTAACCTTTTCTCATATTTATCTCTCATTTAAACAAACTTTCATAGATTTTCAACAAAATGTATTAATAGTGAAGCGTGGGGGGAGACAAGGCTCCGGAAGCCCCGCCGGACGCACAAGGAGCACTGCCACGTCCCGGGATGCGACGCGCACCAACCCCTTGGCGAAGTGCGCGGCACGTGCACCCCTCATCGTGGACAAATCCGTGACAGAGCAGAACGACTGGCCCAAGGCCAGGGCTGCGAGCATGAGATCGAACCGTGCGCCCAGACCATGCCTCCCCTCAGGACTGCGTCCTCGCAGCCCGAGCCACAAACCAAACACGTACAAACGAACGCAAGAGCCGCACGAAACAAGCAAAGAGCCTCACGAAGTGATTTAATCCTGGTTTAGACCTGATCTAGTCCTGGTTTAGTCCAGGACCAGTCCAGGTTTTAAAAAAAATAATAAAAAAATCAGCGAAACAGCGAGGCCGCAAGTGAACCGCGAGGGACCACTGTAGAAAACACTGCTGTTTGATAAAACAGAGGACTTTCTCCACAGAAAGAGGAATGGTGTAAATTTTCCATGCTGTGAATTATGAGCATTTATTGAATATCAATAAATGCTTGTAAACCAAAACTTGCTTTGGTGAATAGTGATGTTATTTCCAGCTACTTCCAGATATGGATCAATGATCTGGTACAAGGACGTATGAACCTTCAGAGCACGCACAAAGGCCACGAGTCCCACTTTAAAATTAGGACTTAGACTTTAAAATGTGATTCCAAATCTGTTACCCTTTAAACTCACGACAACGTGAAATTTCACATCTCCATTGAACGTCTGGAGCTGCAGTACGCGGTCCACACTCTCCAGAGACACGACTCAGAGCCTGATGATCCACACACTGTCAATATGTCCCTTAATGAAATGATCACTGGACACACGTCTGACCCTCTCCTACAGCCGACCCACACGTCTGACCCACACGTCTGACCCACACGTCTGACCCACACGTCTGACCCACACGTCTGACCCACACGTCTGACCCACACGTCTGACCCACACGTCTGACCCTGTACAACTGACTCGGAGGAAGCACGTGGCCAAAAGACAAAGTGGAGCTGCAGCACTGCCCGATCCCTCCTCACTCTCTCACACACTCTCTGTATTTTCTTTACGGCACCTGCACAAAGCTCAAATCTGTTGCAGTGTCTCGGTTCATCATCACAGAACCACAGAGAAACAGAAGATGGACCTGTTCTGTGTGGACTCATTTTAATCAGTCCCAAGTGGAGCTCACTACAGATTTACTGAAACAACTACAGTGGTACCTCACCTTACGAAATTAATTCGTTCCAGAAGTGGTTTCGTAATGTGAATTTTTCATAAGTTGAGTAGCTATTTCAATGGAAAAGGCCTGATCCTTTCCGAGGCTCCGTTCTTTCCGTTCCAAGTTTTTTTTATTTTTTTTTATCGTGTAACATTTTTTTAATAGTGTAACATTGTGTTCTAGTCCTGGTCCAGTGGACTAAAAGTGGAATAAACCAGGTCTAGACCAGAACTAAACCAGGTCTAAACCTGGTCTAAACCTGGACTGGACCTGGACTAAACCAGGACCGGACCAGGTCCAGACCCGGACCAAACTGGGACCAGGCCAGGATTAAATCACCCCCCGTGCAGCTCCTGCGCTCGCCCGCGCGTGCTCAGCCTGCCTGGACGTGGCCCCGAGGGGGAAGCATGGCCCGGGCGCCGCGGCTCCATACTGTGCCTCGCACTGTGTTGCGTACCTCTCCAGGGTTAACTGGCTTGTGGCGGCCAAGCGTTCATAGCAACGTTGCTTTTTGATCCTTCGATGTTGGCTCTTCCTATCATTGTGAAGCCGAATTCACCAAGCGTTGGATTGTTCACTCACTAATAGGGAACGTGAGCTGGGTTTAGACCGTCGTGAGGCAGGTGAGTTTTACCATACTGATGATGTGTTGTTGATAGTAATCCTGTGTCTCCGCTCCCCTCGCACGTTCGGCGCTATATTGAGCCGTGTCTCTCCCCATGCTTCACTATCAACACATTCCATTGAAAATCTATGAAAGTTCGAGTGTTCAAACGAGAGAGAAATGCGAGAAAAGCCCAATTCCAGTCTGAGAAAAGCGTAGAATGTGTGTGGTGAGGCATTTACAGCCCTAAAACATGTAGAACAATTGCAAAATACAAAGTTGTCCTACCTCACGGACCTCTCCCACCGCGGGCCACCTCTGGAACCTAAACCCGTGTGTGTTGATAAAGTGTATTTACGTTTTGGGACGTGCATCTGAGCACGCATTATTTGAATTTTTGAGATTTTGCGTTTCGTAACTTGAATTTTTTTTCATATCTAGAGACCAAAATTTAACGTGAAGGCGTTTCGTAACTTTGATTTTTCGTTTGTAGGGTCTTTCGTAAGGTGAGGTACCACTGTATATTATTATATTATTAGTGGGGCCGATGACACAGATTGGCAGTCTCGCCTCTGTCTGTCTGACCCAGGGCAGCTGTGGCTACAAAAGTAGCTTACCACCACCGAGTGTGGAGTGAATGAACAATGAACTGTAAAAGAGCTTTGGGCGTCTTGAAAGGCGCTATATAAATGCAATTAATTATTATTATATTCACAACTGTTCACCTCTTCATATATCACGTATATGCTTACTTTATTTGATCTTCTTACTTTATTTGATTTTCTTACTTTATTTGATTTTCTTACTTTATTTGATTTTCTTTAATGAGACTGCATTACCTTCTGGGTCAGTTCCTTATCGGAGCATCTATGACAAATTAATGTTCACGTGTCTGAATGAACGAGTCCCTGTGCTGTGTTAATGCTTCTGCATAGTAGACCTGCGCGATTAATCTTTACAGTTCAGGACGATGTGTTTTTATGAAAATCGATTTTTTAATTTTTTACACGCGAGCGGAACTAATGCGCGGCCACGTTTTACACAGGTAAGTTAGCGGGGCGCACCCAAACATTGTAAGAGCTAGCGCGGCTAGCAAGTGAGCTAAAGCTGGAGCTTGTACCAAACAAAGATGTTTACATCCGTTTTATGGAACTGGTTCGGTTTTCTTGCGTCGGACTAAGAACAAACGAGTGCTCGCTGTAAGGTCTGTTCAAAAGCTGTTGCACGCAGCGGAATGGGAGAAGTGCAGAAGTGCGAACGGAATGAAAATATCCACCGTCCAGTCCCTAAAACATTTTCGAACTGTTTGCAGTATAAGCATGGGCCACGACGGAAGGCAATCACACACGCTGTTGTATGTTTTACCAAAAACATGATGTATGTTGTAAAAGACATGGTGCCCATATATACTGTGGAAAACCCCGGATTCATTAACATGGTGAAAGTTTTGGACCCAATGTACGTGCTATCAAGCCGCAAATATTTTTCTTGTGTTGCCACAGCTGTATACAGACTGCACAAGCTAACATACATGAACACAGTAGCTTTTCTGCATCACTCGAGGAAAAACTAAAACACAACACTACCCACTCCAGTCCACCTTTCCCACAATCAGGGAATAATTTAGCTTCATAAAATGCTTCTTTATAAATGAAGGATATTTATATAACTGTGTTATTATTGTTATATATATTTTGTTGTAATATAATTTTGAGTTGATAAGGGGCAGATATCATAAGCTTATACTTCTTTGTGTTCCCTTTTCATTCATATTTAAGTTATAATTGTATAGATGCAGTTGTGTTGCATCTGTTATTTTTGTTTTGCTTTAACAAATGAAATAAATCAAATGATATATATATATATATATATATATATATATATATTTTTTTTTTAAACAATAACAGCTTAATTGATGCTAGGTCTAATGTATTTGTTTTATAAAAGAACGTTGCATTGTTTTGAGCCATTTGTCTGTCATCTGTTATTTGTTTTTGAGTAGGGCAGAGAAAAATCGATTAAAATCTGATTATTTTTTTTTTTAATCTGAGATTTTATTTTTAGGCCATATCGCCCAGCTCTACTGTCTAGGAAGCAGGTCATTTTTTAAACCACCTGATGGCGCTATAGAACGCACCAACACAGTGTCGACACAGTGTGGGAAATGTGTTACACACACCCTGAGGCCTCATCTACCCATCACTAGCGTTTGCATGTTCTCCCTGTGTCTGAGGTGGTCGGCACACCAGTTTCCCCCGTTAACCCAAACATGAGACACAGGTTCAATCGAGCGAAGGTCGTCCTGACCAAGACGAGCAACGACATCACAGACATGGGTCCCTGGATGGTGGTCCTGAGGAGATGCTCCTTGGGCATTGAAGGATGCAGAAGACAAGCTTCCCTAAAGAGCCAATAAAACTGTACGTGATGACGACAATTTTTATTTTTGAATATTTTTCAAGAATTAAATTTACATAATTTATACCATATAAACACATTTTTGAACCAAAAAAGGAATAAGCTGAAGTAATCCTTATACTAGTATATTACCTATCCTACTAACTTAACCTTACATTATGATTTTTTTATATCAGTATCTTTAAAAGATGAAAATAATCATTATAATTGGAAATATATTAGTTCTTAGTTGTATATGATATATAGGGGTTGGAAACCACTCTAACACTGTAGTATGGGGGAGTATGTCCCCATTTTTAAAGGGTACTCATAGTGTGTTTTCATACAAACTCCCTCATTTTGAGAGGGTCGGTAACGCTCGATCTCCAGCACGAGCTCGGGCTCCAGCGAGGTGACATTCCATGTCCCCAGAGCTCGTCTCCATGTCAGGAGATCCGGTCGCCGAGGCCCCTGCCTTCGACACCCGCCCAGATCTCGAGTCTATTCCTAAGTATGGAAATTGAGTTTGAAATGTCAGTATTTTGACAACACTACTGTATAACCTTCTGAACTACAGATCTGTAACCTGTGATGGACATGTGTATTTGTGTTGTGAATAGGGATGCAAATTATCGGTTAATTCATTAACTGATAGTTGATTGACCTTATCGGTCGATTAACGATTAACTGATAAGCGGCGTTTTTCACCTGAATTTTAGTGTTTCAATAGGGTCTTTAAGAATATAAGCTATAGTATACATAACACTGAGTCATAAATATATCATAGTATTATTATATTGTATTGTATATTCCTCAATTAATTGTTCCTTAGTAAAAAGCAGACAAATGTATTGATGCTGAATAACAAAATACAGTAATCCCTCGCTCTATCCAATTTTTTTTTTTATAGTGTAAAATTTTTTTTATAGAGTAACATTGTGTTCTGTCCTGATTGGCTAAGAGACTTGACCAGGACTGAACGTGGACTGGACCAGGTCTGAACCAGGTCTGGACCTGGACTGGACCTGGACTGGACCGGGACTCGACCGGGTCTAGACCTGGACTAGACCAGGATTAAACCACTGGGGCGCGTGCTGGTTTCGCCGCGCCCCGCGCTCCGAGCCGCAGGCCAGCCGCGCGGGGCTCGGGGCTCGGGCTGCGGCGAAACCGGCAGCAGCGGTACGCATTCCGGGTTCGATCTCGCCTCGCGGTACACCCGGGGCTGCTGAGCAGTGCCGTTGGCGCCTGCGGTCGGCTGTGAGTCGATCTTGGCGCAGCGCGGTTGCCTTGTTTCATGACCACGCGGGTGCGCGTGTCCGCGGTTAGCGGTTAATTACAATTAATGCATTTTGATCGACCAACGTCTTAATCGACAATTAACCGTTAATCGATTAATTGTTGACATCCCTAGTTGTGAACAAAAGATTCTTATGTCTTTGTGTAAATGCATTTGATGTTTGCAGGAGGCCAGATATGAACATTAACATGGGGAGATGAGCAGCAGACTGTCTCTACACACGAGCAGGAAGTCAGAAATGTGGTGGAGGAAAGCCAGTGTTATTTGGATGAAACTCTTCAAAATATTCATGTTTCAAGTGGCCTCACCCCCGGGATTTACGGCATAAAGGTGCAGAATACAGCAAAATGCTGTGTTTATCTGATGAGGAAATCATTATGAAATCATGAGGAATTACATAAAAAAAGTAGGCGGAGTAGAGAAACTCTGGGACAGGGTCCTAGAGTTTCAACACATTTGGTTCTTTTAAAAGCTGAGGTCCAGTTCCCAACATTCACGTTAAGGAACTGTTGAAAAATCCAACTCATTCCTGAACCTCACATCACTAGATCAAACTGAAACTTTCCAAATTCTCATTTACAACTTACATACTGCATCAGATTATTAATTAAAATAGAATAACAACTACAGAGCCACACCAGCCTGTTTGAGATTATCATGTGTTAAATGCAGCTTTGTGCATATTTGTTTTACAGAAATAAAACTTAAAACCGCATGGTTCATTTGCTATAAACTACTATAAGCCTAAAAAACAGCTCACTCCTTGTGACACTGATGCGGTCAGCTGCTGTCGGACTAAAGGACAGGACTGAGTGGAATATATTCATTTTTATTCACATTAATAGCAACAAACAGTAGGTCTGCGTCTTTTTAAATGAAAGTAAATTAATCAGTTTGTTACATCATTTTGTGGATCAAATATTTGCAGGACTTAAATTTTGTTTGAAACAGGCCAATGTGGCTCTTTTGTTGTTAAAGGTTGCAGACCCTTGAGCTCGGCCTACATGAGATGTATTAACTCATTGACTGCCGGAGACGGATAAATACGTCCCCTCAAATCCAAACGTAGACTGCCGGAGACGGATAAATACGTCAATTGCGTTTTTCAGCGGGGGTTGCTAGGTTACGACCTGGAGCAACTTTTAAGGTGTAATTCGTACATCCCAACCTGTAGATAGCGATCGTGTGCCCATCAGAGACGCGGAAGACAGGAAAAGATCAGCACATGTGTAGTGTAGTGTAGTGAGAGAGAGTCAAGATGGCGAGGAGAGCGAACGAGGGAAAACGGTTCACTGTCGTCGTCCTCCTCCCTCCTCCCTGATATACCCGCGCCTCGGTCTGCCTTGGGCAGAGACACTTGCGCACCTCCATCGCCCTGCTCAGACACATTTGCGCCTCCATCGCCCTGCTCAGACACATGTGCGCCTCCATCGCCCTGCTCCGAAACATGCGCGCCTCCATCGCCCTGCTCCGAAACATGCGCGCCTCCATCGCCCTGCTCCGAAACATGCGCGCCTCCATCGCCCTGCTCCGAAACATGCGCGCCCGCACCTCCCTGCTCCGAAACATGCGCGCCCGCACCTCCCTGCTCCGAAACATGCGCGCCCGCACCTCCCTGCTCCGAAACATGCGCGCCCGCACCTCCCTGCTCCGAAACATGTGCGCCGGCACCGCCGCCCCGGGCAGACGAGACCGCTGCTCCGACCTACCCGCACCCGGATCGCTCGCCTCAGGCAGACCTAACTGATCCGGCGTGTCTCTGCAGCCTGTCTCCGCGGTATCCCGCATCACAGGTCTGCTCCGGAGGCACTCATTTCGTGAGCCAGACCCCGATTCATCTGATGAGCCGTCAGGATCAAGTGGAAGCAGGAGATCTTCGCCTCCAGAGAGGCATGGGATGGGTAAGAAGAACTAACTAAATAACTAACTAACTAACATGATGCTGCTGTTGTGTGGTAATTGTGAAGGAATTTTCTATTTACAGAGCCTTCAACCAGCAGAGGACCAACCCCCCCTCCTGCTCGCAAAGCGAAGAAAGGTAAAAAAAATATATTATATATATAAATAAATAAATTCTGTGTGTGTATATGTGTATAAAAAAGTGTCTATTCTCCACATCACACTGCAGCAATACAAAATAAAAATACAATTAGGTAATGTATATTTCTATCATTTATAGGTGGTGCATCTGGAGTGGCAAGAACAACCACACATGCCACACATCTACTGTCTGCATATTATCATGGTGGCAGGTGGTCACCATGTCATGCCAGGCTAACACCGTGACCTTCTTGTTGTGCCTCATAACCTTTCCCCCTTGTCCCTGATCCCATTTGGTTCACTGTCACTATCAGCTGAAACCTGTTTCTTGGCATTGTTTTTGAAAAGTTTTTTTTTTTTTTTTTATTGTGTGAAGAATCCCTCAGTCGTCCAGGTAGAATCCATGGCAAAAGGAGAAATTCAATTTGTCAACTGGACCCAGTACCTGTCCAGTTGACAAATTGAATTTCTCCTTTATTTATTTATTTATTTATTTTTTTATTTTTTTATTGTTGTATATTGTATTGTTTTATGTATGTTGTATACTTATGTATGTTGTTCTGATCTCAAATTTTGTTCTCAAATTTTGTTTTGTTGATTGTTGTCAATTTGTATATAGTTATATTTCTTATATTTGTAAATAAAAGTGTACTTTATCATCAAAAATATATTTCTCTGTTGTTTTAGATGTTTGAGATGTCACTAAATCAATAAGTATTGATGTCAAAGTCACTGATCTGCTCGAAATCCTTCTTTGCACAAAATGCTCCATTTCTCCAGTTTTTGTCAAAAACCAGTGTTTTTGCTGAAACTTCCCTATGTTCTACTATCAATTACTTGAGAACCGAAAAGGTTAGAAGCATAATTTTTTTTCCAGGTGAAAGAAGAGAGTCTACACTTTATTTTGATGTGTGCCATGTCTATATAGTCAAAGAACTCAGTATTCTGTGAGTCTTGAAAAATCAGTGAAAATGACCTAAAAGCTCTGGCAGTCAAAGGGTTGACATTGTGAAAACAGGCCGGCAGTGAATGAGTTAAAGGTCCCATGGCATGAAATTTTCACTTTCTGAGGTTTTTGAACGTTAATGTGAGCTCTCCTACCCTGTTTAGGCCCCCCCCCCCATGGTTAAAAGTTGCGAAATGTCTAAACTGAGCATTTGCGATCCTTTTCTGCGTTAGAAAAAAATCAGAGTTCAAACGGGCGATTTTGAACAAGGAAACTTATTGACGTCAGCTCGAAAAAAGAAATGCAAATGCAGTTCCACCCCCGTCTGTCTGTACTCAGCGTCTCTGTAAATCACGCCCAGAGAGTTTGGGAGGAGCTACGCAATGCGAAATACGTTTTTTTATTTGCCTGGAGGAACTTGCGAGTGTTTCTAGGCTCGGAAGTCCTTTATCTGAGCCTGTGGATATCTGAAACAGCAGTGGTTTAATTTTATTTTCTGTGGAAATGTGTTTATTTTTCAATGGAAGGCTTCTCATCTTTCCCCCCGTGCAAAAACACGGAAGTGGGTCACAGAAGTACCATGTCATGGGATCTTTAAGAACTTGATGATGCTAAATGCCTGAGAACGTGAACACTGAAGCCGTGTCCCAGTTCGAGGTTGCACACTCAGAAGGGTGGTTTTAAGGCCGCATATGTCCCAGAAAACATGCAAGTACACACTTTTAACTTTAGGAAATCATCACTAACACGCACCGGCTGATTTGTGTCCGGTGCGTGGTCCTCGCGCGGTGCGTGGTCCTCGCGCGGTGCGTGGTCCTCGCGCGGTGCGTGGTCCTCGCGCGGTGCGTGGTCCTCGCGCGGTGCGTGGTCCTCGCGCGGTGCGTGGTCCTCGCGCGGTGCGTGGTCCTCGCGCGGTGCGTGGTCCTCGCGCGGTGCGTGGTCCTCGCGCGGTGCGTGGTCCTCGCGCGGTGCGTGGTCCTCGCGCGGTGCGTGGTCCTCGCGCGGTGCGTGGTCCTCGCGCGGTGCGTGGTCATTTTGTTGAAAATCTTGCGTGTTCGGCGCTAGAGCTAAGAGGCCGAGAAAGGTGCTTTTTGAGCGGGACAAACAGCGGGGCGTGCATCTGAGCGCGCATTATTCGAATTTTTGAGATTTCGCGTTTCGTAACTTGAATTTTCTTTCGTATCTAGAGACCAAAATTTAACATGAAGGCATTTCGTAACTTGGATTTTTCGTATGTAGGGTCTTTCGTAAGGTGAGGTACCACTGTAATGCTTTTACAGTCAGGGGAAAAGAAGACCACGGAGGATTAATGAAGCTACGAGGAGGACGTTTTCATGTAAACATGTAAACACTTGGCCATTGCAGCTCTGAGGTAAGATCAAAACTAGGGCTGTCAGTTTAACGCATTAATTAGATTAAATAATTACACTGCAAATTAACGCATTATAAAAACGCAATAATTATGATTGACAATTCAATGCGCGTGAATGTTATTTGGCGTGTGGCGAGCAAATTGCTGCCTTTGAACGGCAAGTTTATTTATAAAAAGAACGAAGACGGGACGATCAACAAGAACGCCGTGATTTGGAGCTTTTGTAAAAAATAATTTTCCGATCACCGAAGCTGCTATAGCCTGACAGATCATTTGAACAACAAACATGTCCGGACAAGTTCTATCGTTACCGGTCATAGTGTGCACTTCACCAAACCACCAAACCAACAAACCTCCAAACCACCAAACCAACACACAACGCTCGCAGAATTTGGGAAACGAATGAGCAAAGAAAAGAGGGAGCCACAGTCTGTGTTCACCACTTGAATACTGATCAACTCAAACGCAAAGTGGGTTTGGTCGATAGCTCGCTCGCTCACTCACAATCTCTCTCACACTCTTAAAATGCGACTAATTAGATTAATTAATTACAAATCCTGTCATTAATAAGATTTTTTTTTATCGCCTGACAGCACTAAGAAAAACAAATTATTTTATCCATTAAACTTAAGACACAGTTTGACTATATCAAATTTATATTTACTTGTAAATCACGTAATATAACCCTCCATCGTATGCATTTAATTCTGGGAAAACATTATCTAGTTTTTACAGTCTGTGCATGTTTGTAAAGTGAAGACTAAATAACACTGGACAGGTCAGATTTCAGATGGACATTAGGCTCATTGAACAGGTGCAGACACTGGTGTAGATACTAGACACCGTGTCTGTTATGTCCATCACAATTGACAATCTGATAAACTCTATGCGAAGAAGATGTGTTGCACTGCATGAGGCAAATGGTGGTCACACCAGATACTGACTGGTTCTGAGTCCCCAGACCCCCAATAAAGCAAAAAAAAAAAAATGCACATTTCGGGGTGGCCTTTTATTGTGGGCAGTCTGGGGCGCACCTGTGCACTGGTCATGATGTCGGTTCAGCATCTTGATGTGGCGCACCTGTGAGGTGGGGTGGATTGTCTCTGCGGGGCAGAGGTGCTCGCTGTCACACATTTGGACAGATTTGTGAACAATGTTTGAGAGAAATGGTAGTGTTGTGTATCTGGAGTGAATTTTAGATCTTTGGGTCCATCTCAGGAAAAATGGGAGCAAAAACAAAAGTGTTGCGTTTATATTTTTGTTGAGTGTATAACAACGAGAAAACTGTCCGAAATGTTTTATATGCATTTTCTTTTCTCATTTGCAGCCTCCACTGTTGGGGCCACAGAACTGTTGGCTGATGAGATGCTCATGGGTGATGAAATGGGTCAAATGCAGATGACAAAGTAAATGTAACATTGCGCTGGAGCTGTGCTGTAGAACCTGTGGGGTCTCCATGCTTCAGCAAAAGGGAATATAATTTGAGAGTGCACTGACAGCTGTTTTTATTCACCTCTAATGGCCTCGTATGTGTGTAATGGGTTTAATGTTTGACTCTTCACATTATGATAAAGTATTTCCACAAGTTCCTTTGATTGTTTAATAAACCATCTTTTCTCAAAAAGGAGAGATTCTTTCTTTATAAACTGACTTAAATCCATTCCCTGTATAAATGTAATCACTGGTCAATATAAAAATCCTTAATAATGATCATAACAATTAATAATGCAAATCTCATCACTGTATTTGAAACTTTTAAGGTAATTTAGCCTATTTTAGATCCCAGAAATATAACTGTTTTGTTTTGTAAAAGTTAAACATAAGTTTTCGTTTTAGCCATAAGATTTGGATGAGAATCATTAGAATAACTTGGTCTCAAAATCTGACAGTTTGATTACCCGTGCGTAATCTTTATTATTGATTATTGAATTTGCGTGGTGCGTATTTTTAGCATTAGCGTTAGCATTAGCGTTAGCATTAGCGTTAGCATTAGCGTTAGCATTAGCGTTAGCATTAGCGTTAGCATTAGCGTTAGCATTAGCGTTAGCATTAGCGTTAGCATTAGCGTTAGCATTAGCGTTAGCATTAGCGTTAGCATTAGCGTTAGCATTAGCGTTAGCATTAGCGTTAGCGGTCCGCGGAGGGCAGTTCGAGGCCTGCAGTCTTTGCACTCTCCGGAGTGTGCAGCCCTCGAATTGGGACACGGCTTATTGTTAAGTCCCCCCCAAAGACTAGAGATGAAAATGAGACCTTCTGTGGTCCGTTTTACCGAACTTCATCCTAGACAATAATGTGGGTGAACCTCACCTGTACCAGGAGCGTGTGTTCCTCCTGTTTGACGCTCGGGTCCTCTGGCTCCTCTTTAATCCGTGGAGTCTGTGGAGGGTCCTGGTTCAGACCGGGGCCAGGACTCTTTGAGGGGCTCTGAACACCCGCCCTGAGCAGCACGACTCTCGGGCTCAGTATCGAGTCCGGGAGCTCCTGTTTCCTCTGGTTCTCCTCTTTGTAGCGACACACTTCCTCCTCATACTCCGCTATCGTTCTTTCAAACAGCGCAAAGATCTCTTCAGCAGCCGCAGTCAGCCGCTCATTCACCAAAGCTCTCAGTGTTTGGCTTTTGGACATTTTAAGAAACTGTTTTTAGCTTTAGCTCCGAGCTAACCGCACACGAGGCTCCGCGGTCTGCTTCCTGCTTACCGGGGGGATTTTCAAAATAAAAAAAACTGGGACAAAAACATGGGGTGGTTGGTAATAATAAAATTGTGAAACGAAGGAAAATTGTAACACACTCTGCACATTCATGACTTATTTGTGACTAATGTGAGTCAGTATAGTCACATTTTCTTTGTGTTTTGTTCATTTTTAAGCAGCTCTTCTGTGTTTTACCTAAACGAAAGATAAAATGAATAAGTTTTTTAAAAAATGAAAAAGTTTATGGTAAATGGTCACATCTTTATATAGTGCTTTTCCACCTTCAATGCACCCAAAGCGCTTTACAACAAGGAACCACTCACCCATTCACACACACATTCACACACCAGTGTACGCAGACACTGGGGGCGAGGTGCCCAAGGACACAACAGCAGCATTCATCTGTGGGAGCTGGAATCGTACCAACCAACCTGTGGGTCAGTGGATCTGACCACTCAACCACTGATGTTTCTTATGTCAAGAGCGGGACCTTCGGATGAGTGGACAAACGCTCTACCAACTGAGCTACTGCCGCCTCTCTTTCCTGTTGGCAGGTGTCACCTGGGACATTTCTTATATAAAACTGGGACAATTCAGTGGTTTTGGATAAATCGGCAGGAACGGTGGACACAGGGCTCAAAACTGGGATTGTCCCGGGTAAATAGGGACATCTGGTCAGCCTAAGGAGAACGGGTGTGGGTGGATTCAAAAGTTTTATATTTGGCAGGGCACTGAGAGTGGTGTGGGTATGAATTTTCCAGATGTGTTGAGGTAGAGAATGACTTAGACTTAGAAAAAAACATTATTGATCAATTATTGGACACTGCTGCAGGGAGGAGCAAATTACAATGAAATTACTATGAAACTATCACACCTATTTGTTTCTGTTAGTTAAGCCTGTTCAATATGCAGTGGGAGTGTGGGTCTTGTTAGCAGAACCATTCAGGGCCATAATGGGTGTTTTCACACCTCTGGACCTGACCTGCTGCCCTATTGTTTTCTTTGTTTGTTTTGATTTAGTTTTGACAATAGAGTTATAGATGGGAGACAAATTATGTCTGAAACCTCTATTTTTGTTCAAGGAAGGATTCTCATTTGGGCGGCACGGTGGCTGAGTGGCTAGCACTCACACGTCACAGCAAGAAGGTTCCGGGTTCGACCCTTGTGTGACCGTAAGATTCGGGTCTTTCTGTGTGGAGTTTGTATGTTCTCCCCGTGTCTGGGTGGGTTTCCTCTTCGATTTCCGCAATCAACCCAATTTCAAAATGTAACTACACATATTCCCAAAAACTGGACTTTCATTAAAATATTCCACTCCACACAAATAATCACACACTCTTATTGCTGAATTTAAAATGATAAATATATTCACATTTAAAAAAAAAAAATAGTAACAGAAATAACTGAATAATTAATTTAATCTTTTTACGTTTTAAGAAAACACACTTTTTTACTAAGACGTTTAAACAATTCATTTATTAAATTAAATAATAAAAGGAATCGTGTATATAATAATGAATGTATTTATTTTATGATAAAAGGAGAAGTTCAATTTGTCAACTGGACAAAGTTTGTTTGGTTGAAAACGTTTCGCCGCTCATCCGAGAGGCTTCGTCAGCTCTGGCCCTCATGCTGGTTAGACCCTGTTTATATCTAGCTGCAAGGGAGGAGCTAACTACCCTGAACAAAGCTCTGAACCTATCCCAGCTACTCTCTTTTGTTTTACGAATTCCTCTGGCATCTTGTATTAGCATATCTATAAGCCCTAGGCGGCGCTCACTACACTGAAATAGCTCTGAAACTATCAACTAATCTGTCTCTTTGTATTTCAAATTTCTCTGGCGTCCAATTCCCTATTCAAGACAACGACCCTTGAATAGGGAATTGGACGCCAGAGAAATTTGAAATCATTTGTATCTAGAGACCAAAATTTAACGTGAAGGCGTTTCGTAACTTGAAATTTTCGTTTGTTGGGTCTTTCGTAAGGTGAGGTACCACTGTATATATATAGGATGGGTTAAATGCAGAGAAGAATTTCTCCAGTGTGAGATCAATAAGTCACTTCTTAAATATTTAAATTTAAAATATTTATTAAATTTAAAATTTTCATGTTTTAAGAAAAGATATTTTACGAATACATTTCAACAATTAAATTAAATAATAACAGCAAAAAGTATTGTGTATATAGTCATTTATTTACTTATTTAATATAATTTATCATGAAGTTTTATTTAGCGGAGTTTGGCGTCATCGTGTGGGCAAAAGAATGAACTGCACTAATCTCCCCCATCCAAATGTAATACAAATTATATTTTTACTAAATATTTATTAGTTTAGCTTTTTCCTTTGTTTCTTTTTTTTTTTTTTTTGTCAAATTAAAACGTCTCTTTTTACACTCTACATAGAGCAATTAACACAAGAGTCGAATCAGAAACTGTATTACTCTTTTCAGTCACAAATTAGGAATATAAAATAAAAGTGAAATGTAATTCTAAGGCAATGGTTAAAAACGTCTTGTTTATCCACCAGGGGGAGCTCCATATGTCATAAAGGAGTTTAGGGTTAAGAGAAACGTCTGATTCAAAACTAGTCCCTGGTCTTTAGGACATTTCTGCCGAATTCCACTGGGAGAGCGCCCTTTCACTCTGAGTCTAGATATCTGAGAAGATTTAGAGCACATTTTAAGACAGTTTCACCCTCTAACCTAAAGGTCTCTGGTTCGATCCCAGCTCCACTGCATAATGTCCTCGTGGCCCTGTGCCAGACACTTCCTACAGAATACTCACCCTGAAGGTGGCACCAGCGAACGTCTGAACACGGTCTGTTTGGCTGAGGCGCAGACACAGCCAGTGAAGTGTCTTGCCCAAAGACACAAAAACAGTCAATACTTTCAACATCAACGTATTACTCAGTCTTCACTCCAGTAAACTGTATGACAATTAAAAGTATGATGTGAAAATATTCAATTCAAGTTACCTTAAATACATTTAAAGCTAAAAATATTCCGAGGCCTGATGTGCTGTTGTGTGGTTCAGGGGCTCAGCGCCTGTACTGAAGCCCTGAGGTTGTAGGTGCAAATCCAGTCTCTGACCAGGCTGAGCGACTGTGTGGGTCAGAGGATAAGACACAGTCACCTTCTGCTTAATTTCAATGGTGAATGTTTTCAGTTTTGATTCTATTCTAAAAAGTCTTGGTCAATGTGAGTGTTGTAAAGGGCTCTCTAAATAAAGCTTGACGGGGGGAAAAAAAAAAAGAAAAACTTGATAGCTGTAACCACAATTGAAATGTAATTAATTGCAAAGCCTGTCTTCCTTGAATATTAAACTGAAACTTCTGGAACTGACTGCTATTTACAGTGCAAGTCAAAAACATGTTTGTTTGTTTGTTTTTTAATGAAGAAACAGTGATGATTGATCAAGATTTAACAGAAATGCATTGTATTGAGACGTACTGGTACTTAAAAGCTCTTAGAATATTGTACTTGAAGAGCTTTAAAGGACCTTCTAATGATTTCCCTGCATTTGGTGCTTGACCAATTTCAAGCCAAAATGAAAACATGTCTACTCCAGACCAATGTTAAAAGGTAGTCACACACACACAAAAACAAACTTATAAATATGAAAATCTGCCACTTGCTTTGGTGTAATGCGGCTATGAAGAGGCGGGGCCAGGAGCAGAGAATCAGTCTGAATCAGAATCAGTTTTTCTTGTAGTTCAGGAGAAGGGCCTTTACACCATGCAGTGTGTTGTAAAAGTGTAGAAGCTGCTGCCTGTGACTCTCTCAGAGGGTTGTTTCTCTGTTATGGTTCAAAATCAGATACAAGAGCTGGATCTGGGCCAAACATCTTTATTTTCAGTCGTCCGCAGCAAACTCAAAAACTGAATTTAGAACACAATTTAGAAGAAGAGAATTTCATGAACACAATCAATAATCCTTCAGTCACTCTGTTCTGTGAGTTTTCATGTGAATATTCAAATGATATTGACGTGTAAACCCTTTATTACAGATGGAACAGCTGTAAGGTCTCTCACCTGTGTGTATTCTCTCATGTTTATTTAGATTATTCTTTTTAGAAAATCTCTTCTCACATGTTGAACAGCTGTAAGGTCTTTCCCCTGTGTGTGTTCTCTCATGTTCATTTAGATTATTCTTTTTAGAAAATCTCTTCTCACATGTTGAACAGCTGTAAGGTCTTTCCCCTGTGTGTGTTCTCTCATGTTTATTTAGATCACTCTTTTGAGAAAATGTCTTCTCACACACTGAACAACTGTAAGGTCTTTCCCCTGTGTGTATTCTCTCATGTTTATTTAGATCACTCTTTTGAGAAAATGTCTTCTCACACACTGCACAGCTATAAGGTCTTTCCCCTGTGTGCGTTCTCTCATGTATATTTAGATTATTCTTTTTAGAAAATCTCTTCTCACATGTTGAACAGCTGTAAGGTTTTTCCCCTGTGTGTGTTCTCTCATGTATATTTAGATCACTCTTTTGAGAAAATGTCTTCTCACACACTGAACAACTATAAGGTTTTTCCCCTGTGTGCGTTCTCACATGTTTATTTAGATCACTCTTATAAGAAAATGACTTTTCACATGTTGAACAGCTGTAGGGTCTTTCACCCAGGTGTCTCTTAACATGTACAGCTAGATTACTTTTTGTTGTAAATATTCTGTTGCACGTTGAACAGCTGAATGGTTTCTTTACGTGTATCTTTTCACCTTTATCTAGATTGGCCTTTCGGTTAAATGTTTTGTCACAGGTTGAACAGCTGAATGGAGCTCTCCAGTCTTCATCATCAGTGTCAGAGGAGTGCTCCGTGCCTCCCTCAGTCTCTGAGGGTAAATGTGTCTCTGTGCTGATGTCCTCTCCCTGTGTTTCCTCTCTGAGCTCAGTTTGTCTTTGTTGAAGCAGTGAGGACTCTTCTGTCTTCACACAGACACCACTGGACTCTGGGACACCCGCTGAGACCTGGGGTGGGGAAGATTGACACAAAACAATATTAATATTTCAGAATATTTCTTGATTTCAATCAGAAATGTGCTAAAAGTTTCTTTCATTTTCTTGGTTGTGGTCTTATTATACATTTATCAGTCTCAAGACGAAGGGATCACGATGAAGCACACCTTCACCATTGTCATGGTAAAGAACCTGAGATGGAAATGTTTGGAAGACGCATCCTGATGCCTGCCTACCCCCACCACACCAGACCTGAATTCATGGAGATTCATGGATACAAGCTGTACACAGTTGAAACTTTGGATTAGACTTCTCTCAAAGAACCACAGAGTTTCTACCAGAACAAAATGACTGACAATCACCTTCAGCAAAGAAAGAAACAATGACCAAGATACAAATACAGTAATCCCTCGGGTTAGGTTCCAGAAATAACCCACAATAAGAGAAATCCGCGAAGTAGGACAACTATTCATATTTTACAATTATTCTACATGTTTTAAGGCTGTAAATGCCTCACCACACACATTATACGCTTTTCTCAGACTGGTATTAACCTTTTCTCACATTTATCTCTCATTTAAACAAACTTTCATAGATTTCCAACAAAATGTATTAATAGTGAAGTGTGGGGGGAGACACGGCTCCGGAAGCCCCGCCGGACGCGCGAGGAGCACTGCCACATCCCGGGACGCAATGCGCACCAACCCCTTGGCGAAGTGCGCGACACGTGTACGCCTCATCGTGGACAAATCCGTGACAGAGCAGCACGACTGGCGCAAGGCTGGGGCTGCGAGCACGAGATCGAACCGCGACGCTCGAACCATGCCTCCCCTCAGGACCGCGTCCTCGCAGCCCGAGCCACAAACCGAACACGCACAAACGAATGCAAGAGCCGCACAAAACCAGCAAAGAGCCGCACGAAACCAGCAAAGAGCCACACGTAGTGATTTAATCCTGGTTTAGACCTGGTCTAATCCCGGTTTAGTCCAGGTCTAGACCTGGTCCAGTCCTGGTTTAGTCCACGTTTAGTCCTGGTCTAGTCTCTTAGCCAATTAGGACGCAGAACACAATGTTACACTATAAAAAAAAGTTACACTATAAAAAAAAAAAGTTAAATCCGCGAAACAGCGAGGCCGCGAACAGTGAACCGCGGCAGAGCGAGGGACCACTGTAGAAAACACTGCTGTTTGATAAAACAGAGGACTTTCTCCACAGAAAGAGGAATGGTGTAAATTTCCCATGCTGTGAATTATGAGCATTTATTGAATATCAATAAATGCTCATAAACCAAAACTTGCTTTGGTGAATAGTGATGTTATTTCCAGCTACTTCCAGATATGGATCAATGATCTGGTACAAGGACGTATGAACCTTCAGAGCACGCACAAAGGCCACGAGTCCCACTTTAAAATTAAACCTAAATGTAATTCCAAATCTTTCTATCAGTTACCCTTTAAACTCACGACAACGTGAAATTTCACATCTCCATTGAACGTCTGGAGCTGCAGTACACGGTCCACACTCTCCAGAGACACGACTCAGAGCCTGATGATCCCCACACTGTCAATGTGTCCCTTAATGAAATGATCACTGGACACACGTCTGACCCTCTCCTACAGCTGACCCACACGTCTGACCCTCTCCTACAGCTGACCCACACGTCTGACCCTGTACAACTGACTCGGAGGAAGCACGTGGCCAAAAGACAAAGTGGAGCTGCAGCACTGCCCGATCCCTCCTCACTCTCTCACACACTGTCTGTATTTTCTTTACGGCACCTGCACGAGGCTCAAATCTGTTGCAGTGTCTCGGTTCATCATCACAGAACCACAGAGAAACAGAAGATGGACCTGTTCTGTGTGGACTCATTTTAATCAGTCCCAAGTGGAGCTCAATACAGATTTACTGAAACAACTATATTATTTTACTATTAGAGGGGCCGATGGCACAGATTGGCAGCCTCGCTTCTGTCAGTCTGACCCAGGGCAGCTGTGGCTAAAAAAGTAGCTTACCACCACCAAGTGTGGAGTGAATGAACAATGAACTGTAAAACTGTATATTGTATATTCCTCAATTAATTATTCCTTAGTAAAAAGCAGACAAATGTATTGATGCTGAATAACAAAATACAGTAATCCCTCGCTCTATCCAATTTTTTTTTTATAGTGTAACATTTTTTTTTAGTGTAACATTGTGTTCTGTCCTGATTGGCTAAGAGACTAGACCAGGATTAAAGGTGGACTGGACCAGGTCTGAACCAGGTCTGGACCTGGACTGGACCTGGACTGGACCGGGACTTGACTGGGTCTAGACCTGGACTAGACCAGGATTAAACCACCACGTGCCGCTGCTGGTTTCGCCGCGCCCCGAGCCGCAGGCACAGCCGCGCGGGGCTCGGGGAGCGGCGAAACCAGCAGCAGCGGCACGCATTCCGGGTTCGATCTCGCCTCGCGTGTACACCCGGGGCTGCTGAGCAGTGCCGTTGGCGCCTGCAGTCGGCTGTGAGTCGAGCTTGGCGCAGCGCGGTTGCCTTGTTTCGGGTGCGCGTGTCCGCGGTTAGCGGTTAATTACAATTAATGCTTTTTGATCGACCAACGTCTTAATCGACAATTAACCGTTAATCGATTAATTGTTGACATCCCTACACTATATAAATGCTATTATTATTATATTTCAATCATTTTCACAACTGTTCACCTCTTCATGCATCACGTATATGCTTACTTTATTTGATTTTCTTACTTTATTTGATCTTCTTACTTTATTTGATTTTCTTACTTTATTTGATTTTCTTTAATGAGACTGCATTACCTTCTGGGTCAGTCCCTTATCGGAGCATCTATGACAAATAAATGTTCACGTGTCTGAATGAACGAGTCCTGCGCTGTGTTAATGCTTCTGCATAGGAAGCAGGTCATTTTTTAAACCACCAGATGGCGCTATAGAACGCACCAACACAGTGTCGACACAGTGTGGGAAATGTGTTACACACACCTTGAGGCCTCATCTACCCATCACTAGCATTTGCATGTTCTCCCTGTGTCTGAGGTGGTCGGCACACCAGTTTCCCCCGTTAACCCAAACATGAGGCACAGGTTCAATCGAGCGAAGGTCGTCCTGACCAAGACGAGCAACGACATCACAGACATGGGTCACTGGATGGTGGTCCTGAGGAGATGCTCCTTGGGCATTGAAGGATGCAGAAGACAAGCTTCCCTACAGAGGCAATAAAACTGTACGTGACGACGACAATTTTTTTATTTTTGAATATTTTTCAAGAATTAACTTTACATCATTTACAGCATATAAACACTAGCCTGGGAATTCCCAGGCCGCTTCCGTTCGTTTCGAACTGGAAGGCGGCCTGGAAACTCGTCCAAGCCAGAGTCCCAGATTTAGAGCCCCAATCAGAGAGCGGGGGAGGTGTGGCAAGACGGTACGCGTACTACATGACAAACGGAAGCTTGTAGTTTGAACTGACAACTGACATGATTGGCTATGGACTTACGTATACGCTCAATGATAGACATTCATAACGCCCAATAAACGGCCGTTGGCAATCGCTAACCACACCTCCGCTACGGGATTTTTCGAAGCGAGTTTCCAGACCCATATCTCACTTGTGATATGGTCAGGTGTTAACCAGACTATATAAACACATTTCTGAACCAAAAGTAATCCTTATACTAGTATATTACCTATCCTACTAACTTAACCTTACATGATGAATTTTTTATATCAGTATCTTTAAAAGAAGAAAATAATCATTATAATTGGAAATATATTAGTTCTTAGATGTATATGATATATAGGGGTTGGAAACCACTCTAACACTGTAGTATGGGGGAGTATGTCCCCATTTTTAAAGAGTACTCATAGTGTGTTTTCATACAAACTCCCTCATTTTGAGAGGTGAGGCCGATTATATTTAGTCGGTAACGCTCGACCTCCAGCACAAGCTCGGGCTCCTTCCCCCCAGCGAGGTGTCATTCCATGTCCCCAGAGCTCGTCTCCATGTCAGGAGATCCGGTCCCTGAGGCCCATGCCTTGGACACCCGCCCAGATCTCGAGTCTATTCCTTAGTATGGAAATTGAGTTTGAAATGTCAGTATTGTGACAACACTACTGTATAACCTTCTGAACTACAGATCTGTAACCTGTGATGGACATGTGTATTTGTGTTGTGAACAAAAGATTCTTATGTCTTTGTGTAAATGCATTTGATGTTTGCAGGAGGCCATATATGAACATTAACATGGGGAGATGAGCAGCAGACTGTCTCCACACACGAGCAGGAAGTCAGAAATGTGGTGGAGGAAAGCCAGTGTTATTTGGATGAAACTCTTCAAAATATTCATGTTTCAAGTGGCCTCACCCCCGGGATTTACGGCATAAAGGTGCAGAATACAGCAAAATGCTGTGTTTATCTGATGAGGAAAAAGTAAGCGGAGTAGAGAAACTCTGGGACAGGGTCCTAAAAGAACAAAACATTTGGTTCTTTTAAAAACTGAGGTCCAGTTCCCAACATTCACGTTAAGGAACTGTTCAAAAATCCAACTCATTCATGAACCTCACATCACTAGATCAAACTGAAAGTCTCCAAGTTTTGTATTACAGAAACAAAACTTAAAACCACATAGTTCATTTGCTATAAACTACTATAAGCCTAAAAAACAGCTCACTCCTTGTGACACTGATGCGGTCAGCTGCTGTCGGACTAAAGGACAGGACTGAGTGGAATATATTCATTTTTATTCACATTAATAGCAACAAACAGTAGGTCTGCGTCTTTTTAAATGAAAGTAAATTAATCAGTTTGTTACATCATTTTGTGGATCAAATATTTGCAGGACTTAAATTTTGTTTGAAACAGGCCAATGTGGCTCTTTTGTTGTTAAAGGTTGCAGACCCTTGAGCTCGGCCTACATGAGATGTATTAAGAACTTGATGATGATGCCAAATGTGTGAGAACGTGAACACTGAAGCCGTGTCCCAATTCGAGGTTGCACACTCAGAAGGGTGGTTTTAAGGCCGCATATGTCACTTCCAGCGTGACAAGTGCTGTCCCATTTCATGCACCCCTCAAATGTGGCCTGAAAACCGCCTTCGATGCCATGGAGATCGGGCCGTGACCGAAGAGCACATCCAAGTACACTTCGCACCATCATATATCGCAACACTCACCACGTGGCGGCAGAGAGATGTGCGAAAACACGGAGCGAAAAAAACATCCAGAGAGCGGAGAAAACGTGTGAGTACACACTTTTAACTTTAGGAAATCATCACTAACACAACTGTAAACGTAAATTAAGGACATAAAACACAAAACTATCAAATAAATTTGTTTTAAACTGCATGAATCGAAGAGATTTGAGCTAAAAGTTTTGCTAATAATCTGCAGCTAATGTGATGAAAAGTCTGCTCAAACCTTTGTATTTGGACAGATTTACATCAAACACCAATACAGTGGTTGCCTGGAAGAATCCATGACTCATCGCTGTACCAGCGAGTGAGTCTGGTAACGTTTGATCCACAGAATGCGCTGCGGTTGCGCGTAGACAGACAGCTAAGTGAACCAATCAGAGATTGCGCCATCTTGATTCAAAACTGAGGCGGAACTTCCGCTGCCTAAGAGTGACTTTGCGGGCAAAGGCGGGTGCACTGACGTCACCATCTTTGAACGAATCAGAATCGCGGAGTCGGTTTGGAACCGGAGGAGCGAGAGTGGATGGAGAGTGTCCAAATGGTATCGCGGTGTATAGGAAATACAGAGAGATATCATTTGGCTGGCCAGGTAAATACAGTGGTACCTCACCTTACAAAATTAATTCGTTCCAGAAGTGGTTTCGTAATGTGAATTTTTCGTAAGTTGAGTAGCTATGTAAATGGAAAAGGCCTGATTCGTTCCAAGGTTTGTTTGTTTTTTATAGTGTAACATTGGTTCTGCGTCCTGATTGGCTAAGAGACTAGACCAGGACTAAATGTGGACTAAACCAGGTCTAGACCAGAACTAAACCAGGTCTAGACCAGGTCTAAACCTGGACTGGACCTGGGCTAAACCAGGACTGGACCATGTCTAGACCTGGACTAAACCAGGATTAAACTACCACGTGCCGCTCTTTGCTGGTTTCGTGCGGCTGGTTTGTGGCTCGGGCCCCAGAGGACGCGGTCCGGGCGCCGCAGTTCTATCTCGTGCTCGCAGCCCCGGTGCCGGTCATGCAGACCAGGACTAGGGGTGCTCCTCGCACCGGCTGATTTGCGTTTGAGTTGATCAGTTTTCAAGTGGTGAACACAGACTGTGGCTCCCTCTTTTCTTTGCTCATTCGTTTCCCAAATTCTGCGAGCGTAGTTTGTTGGTTTGTTGGTTTGCTGGTTTTCCGTGCGCAGCAAACCACCACACCAACAAACTACGCTCGCAGAATTTGGGAAACGAATGAGCAAAGAAAAGAGGGAGCCACAGTCTGGCTCCCTCCCCCAGAGGGTGCGTTCATGTCTCTGCGCTGCTTCCGGAGTTGTGTCTCCCCCCACTCTTCACTATTTCATACATTTTGTTGAAAATCTTGCGTGTTCGGCGCTAGAGCTAAGAGGCCGAGAAAGCTGCTTTTTGAGCGGGGATAACAGCGGGGCGTGCATTATTCAAATTTTTGAGATTTAGCGTTTCGTAACTTGAATTTTCTTTCGTATCTAGAGACCAAAATTTAACGTGAAGGCATTTCGCATTTTTCGTATGTAGGGTCTTTCGTAAGGTGAGGTACCACTGTAATGCTTTTACAGTCAGGGAAAAAGAAGACCATGGAGGATTAATGAAGCTACGAGGAGGACGTTTTCATGTAAACATGTAAACACTTGGCCATTGTAGCTCTGAGGTAAGATCAAAACTAGGGCTGTCAGTTTAACGCGTTAATTAGATTAAATAATTACACTGCAAGTTAACGCATTATAAAAATGCAATAATTATGAGTGACAATTCAATGCGCGTGAATTTCATATTTGGCGTGTGGCGAGCAAATTGCTGCCTTTGAACGAGAAGCTTATTTATAAAAAGAACGAAGACGGGACGATCAACAAGAACGCAGTGATTTGGAGCTTTTGTACAAAAAAAATTTCCGATCACCAAAGCTGCTCCAGCCTGACGGATCATTTGAACAACAAACATGTGGACAAGTTCTATCGTTACCGGTGATGGAGCGCACTTCACCAAACCACCAAACCACCAAACCACCAAACCACCAAACCAACAAACTACGCTCGCAGAATTTGGGAAACGAATGAGCAAAGAAAAGTGGGAGCCACAGTCTGTGTTCACCACTTGAATACTGATCAACTCAAACGCAAAGTGGGTTTGGTCGGTAGCTCGCTCACTCACTCACAATCTCTCTCACACTCTTAAAATGCGATAAATTAGATTAATTAATTACAAATCCTGTCATTAATAAGATTTTTTTTAATCGCCTGACAGCACTAATAAAAACTAATTATTTCATCCATTAAACTTAAAAGACACAGTTTGACTATATCAAATATATATTTACTTGGAAATCACGTAATATAAGCCTCCATCGTCTGCATTTAATTCTGGGAAAACATTATCTAGTTTTTAGTGTGTGCATGTTTGTAAAGTGAAGAGTAAATAACACTGGACAGGTCAGATTTCAGATGGACATTAGGCTCAGTGAACAGGTGCAGACACTGGTGTAGATACTAGACACTGTGCCTGTTACTGTATGTCCATCACATCTAATATAACAACGAGAAAACTGTCTGAAATGTTTTATATGAATTTTCTTTTCTCATTTGCAGCCTCCACTTGGGGCCACAGAACTGTTGGCTGATGAGATGCTCATGGGTCATGAAATGGGTCAAATGCAGATGACAAAGTAAATGTAACTGCGCTGGAGCTGTGCTGTAGAACCTGTGGGGTCTCCATGCTTCAGCAAAAAGGGAACATAATTTGAGAGTGTACTGACAGCTGTTTTTATTCACCTCTAATTGCCTCGTATGTGTGTAATGGGTTTAATATTTGACTCTTCACATTATGATAAAGTATTTCCACAAGTTCCTTTGATTGTTTAATAAACCATCTTTTCTCAAAAGGAGAGAGATTCTTTCTTCATAAACTGACTTAAATCCATTCCCTGTATAAATGTAATCACTGGTCAATATAAAAATCCTTAATAATGATAATAACAATTAATAATACAAATCTCATCACTGTATTTGAAACTTTTAAGGTAATTTTGCCTATTTTAGATCCCAGAAATATAACTTTTGTTTTGCAAAAGTTAAACATAAGTTTTCGTTTTAGCCACAAGATTTGGATGAGAATCATTAGAATAACTTGGTCTCAAAATCTGACAGTTTGATTACCCGTGCGTAATCTTTGTTATTGATTATTGAATTTGCCTGGTGCGTGTTTTTAGCATTAGCATTATCATTAGCGTTAGCGGTCCGCGGAGGACAGTTCGAGGCCTGCAGTCTTTGCACCCTCCGGAGTGTGCAGCCCTCGAATTGGGACACGGCTTATTGTTAAGTCCCTCCCAAGGACTGGAGATGAAAATGAGACCTTCTGTGGTCAGTTTTACCGAACTTTATCCGAGACAATAATGTGGATGAACCTCACCTGTACCAGGAGCGTGTGTTCCTCCTGTTTGACGCTCGGCTCCTCTGGCTCCTCTTTAATCCGTGGAGTCTGTGGAGGGTCCTGGTTCAGACTGGGGCCAGGACTCTTTGAGGGGCTCTGAACACCCGCCCTGAGCAGCACGACTCTCGGGCTCAGTATCGAGTCCAGGAGCTCCTGTTTCCTCTGGTTCTCCTCTTTGTAGCGACACACTTCCTCCTCATACTCCGCTATCGTTCTTTCAAACAGCGCAAAGATCTCTTTAGCAGCCGCAGTCAGCCGCTCATTCACCAAAGCTCTCAGTGTTTGGCTTTTGGACATTTTAACAAACTGTTTTTAGCTTTAGCTCCGAGCTAACCGCACACGAGGCTCCGCGGCTCTGCTTCCTGCTTCCTGGGGGGATTTTCAAAATAAAAAAAAACTGGGACAAAAACATGGGGTGGTTGGTAATAATAAAATTATGAAACGAAGGAAAATTATAACACACACTACACATTCGTGACTTATTTGTGACTAATGTGAGTCAGTATAGTCACATTTTCTTTGTGTTTTGGCCATTTTTAAGCAGCACTTTTGTATTTTACCTGAACAAATGAGAAAATTAATACGTTTTAAAAAATGAAAAAGTTCACGCCTCTCTTTACTGTTGGCAGGTGTCAAATTGGTCAAAAATAGGGACACCTGCGACATTTCTTATATAAAACTGGGACAATTCAGTGGTTTTGGATACATACAAAGTTTTATATTTGGCAGAGCACTGACAGTGTTGTTGGTATCCATGGCAAAAAGAGAAATTCAATTTGTCAACTGGACAAAGTTTGTTTGGCCGAAAACGTTTCGCCGCTCATCCGAGTGGCTTCGTCAGTTCTGGTTAGAGTGCTGAAGGACACTGCTTATATCTCGCTGCAGGGAGGAGCTAACTACAATGAAATAATTTTAATTATGAGGAAACTTCATAATGTGCCGCTCTTTGGTTTTGTTGTGTTGTCTCAACTGACCCGTAGCTAAGTCGTTAATCCTGTGAAACATTTCTTTTGGAACTAGACCTGTTATTTTGTTTAGCAAGCTGTCTATTTCAGATTTTAAGTTATCAATCTCATAATTGAGACGGCTGATTGTAAGGCTGAGTATACCTCTCAGGTAACGCTGGGTTAACCTGGCCGCGCTTTGTCCTGATTCCGATGCTTTCTTCTGTAGAACCTTGGGAATAAGTTGCTCCTGTCGACATCTAAGGTTAAAGAGTAAATGATTCCTCTTCTCTGCTAACCTTCTTCTGTCCTTTTCCAGCTTTCTTACCAGTCCAATGATGTTTGGCTCATAGTTGTTCTTAAGATGTGTGAAGAATCCCTCAGTCGTCCAGGTAGAATCCATGGCAAAAGGAGAAATTCAATTTGTCAACTGGACAAAGTTTGTTTGGTCGAAAACATTTCGCCGCTCATCCGAGTGGCTTCGTCAGTTCCCATCTATAATTCCATTCTCAAATCTAAATCAAAACAAACAAAGGAAACAATAGGGCAGACAGGTCGGGGCCAGAGGTGTGAAAACAGTCGTTTAGGGGTTGAATAGGTATGCTAAACTAGACGCCAGAGAAACTGGAAAAAACAAGACAGAAACTCAAAACAAAGACGTGAGATAGTTTCAGAATAATTTCATTGTAGTTAGCTCCTCCCTGCAGGGAGATATAAGCAGTGTCCTTCAGCACTCTAACCATAACTGACGAAGCCACTCGGATGAGCGGCGAAACGTTTTTGACCAAACAAACTTTGTCCAGTTGACAAATTGAATTTCCCCTTTTTCCACAGAGTATAAATATTTCAATTTAAAATATTTATTAAATTTTATAATTTTATTAATATTTTACTAATACATTTCAACAATTACTCAAATTAAATAACAGCAAAATGTATTGTGTATATAGTCGTTTATTTACTTATTTAATAAGTTTTATTTAGCGGAGTTTGGCGCCATTGTGTGGGCAAAAGAATGAACTGCACTAATCTCCCCCACCCAAATGTAATACAAATTATATTTTTACTAAATATTTATTAGTTTAGCTGTTTCTTTTTTTTTTTTTTTTTATCAAATTAAAACGTCTCTTTTTACACTCTACATAGAGTAATTAACACAAGAGTCGAATCAGAAACTGTATTACTCTTTTCAGTCACAAATTAGGAATATAAAATAAAAGTGAAAGGCAATGGTTAAAAACGTCTTGTTTATCCACCAGGGGGAGCTCCATATGTCATAAAGGAGTTTAGGGTTGAGAGAAACGTCTGATTCAAAATTAGTCCCTGGTCTTTAGGACTTCTGCTGAATTCCACTGGGAGGGTGCCCTTTCACTCTGAGTCTAGAGATCTGAAAAGAGTTAGAGCACATTTTAAGAGTTTCACCCTCTAACCTAAAGGTCCACGGTTCGATCCCAGCTCCACTGCATAATGTCCTCGTGGCCCTGTGCCAGACACTTCCTACAGAATACTCACCCCGAAGGTGGCACCAGTGAACGTCTGAACACGGAGGTCCGTTTGGCTGAGGCGCAGACACAGCCAGTGAAGTGTCTTGCCCAAAGACACAAAAACAATCAATCCTTTCAACATCAACGTATTACTCAGTCTTCCCTCCAGTAAATTGTACGACAATTAAAAGAATGATGTGAAAATATTCAATTCACGTTACCTTGAAAATACTTAAAGCTGAAAATATTGCTGTTGTGCTGTTGTGTGGTTCAGGGGGTGTACTGAAGCCCTGAGGTTGTAGGTGCAAATCCAGTCTCTGACCAGGCTGAGCGACTGTGTGGGTCAGAGGATAAGATACAGTCACCTTCTGCTTTATTTATGTCAATGGTTAATGTTTTAAGTTTTGATTTTATTCTAAAAAGTCTTGGTCAACGTGAGTGTTGTAAAGGGCTCTCTAAATAAAGCTTGACGGAGTAGAAAAAAAAAAAACTTTATAGCTGTAAACATCTTTTTTGTATATTAAACTCAATCTTCTGGAACTGAATGCTTTTTACAGCGCAAGTCAAAAACATCTTTATTTTAAAAAATTAAAGAGTGATGATTGATCAAGATTTAACAGAAATGCATTGTATTGAGACATACTGGTACTTAAAGGGATATGCCACCCCCAGGTCAAATTTGGGCATCTCCCCACAGTCCAGAGACTAAAATAAGTGGTGGAAAGCGTTTTCCTGGTCACCCAGCCATTGTCCGAGTCTGTCAGCACTGACCGCCGCACGCAGCTGCTGCTCCTACGCGTTAGACTGGAGGCTAACAGCGCCAGAGAAAGATTTCGGCCAAATTGAATTTATTTGCTCGATGCTTTTCCCAATTACTTTCGGTGTAGTGCGCATTCATATCGAGTGCAAATAAATGTGCAAATCAACACGGAGAACTTGCCTTGGTCATTTTGGGTGGGAACTATTTTTCAGTGCGGAAAAAGACAGACGAAGCACGCACCACGCGGACAGGGGAATCCCTGTTTACGCACCAGGAAGGGAGTTCCCCCGTTACGCTGCATGCTTTGTGCTTCGCCTTTATTTTTCCGCACTGAAAAATAGTTCCCACCCAAAATGACCAAGGCAAGTTCTCCGTGTTGATTTGCACATTTATTTGCACTCGATATGAATGCGCACTACACAGAAAGTAATTGGGAAAAGCATCGAGCAAATTAATTCCTTTTGGCCGAAATCTTTCTCTGGCGCCGTTAGACTCCAGTCTAACGCGGAGGAGCAGCAGCTCGCGCAGCGGTCAGTGCTGACAGACTCGGACAATGGCTGGGTGACCAGGAAAACGCTTTCCACCACTTATTTTAGTCTCTGGACTGTGGGGAGATGCCCAAATTTGACCTGGGGGTGGCATATCCCTTTAACAGCTCTTAGAATATTGTACTTGAAGAGCTTTAAAGGACCTTCTAATGATTTCCCTCAAGACAAAATGGAAACATGTCTACTCCAGACCAGTGTTAAAAGGTAGTCACACACACAAAAAACAAACAAACTTATAAACATGAAAATCTGCCACTTGCTTTGGTGTAATGCAGCTATGAAGAAGCGGGGCCAGGAGCAGAGAATCAGTCTGAACCAGAATCAGTTTTTCTTGTAGTTCAGGAGAAGGGCCTTTACACTATGCAGTGTGTTGGAAAAGTGTAGAAGCAGCTGCCTGTGACTCTCTCAGAGGGTTGTTTCTCTGTTATGGTTCAAAATCAGATACAAGAGCTGGATCTGGGCCAAACATCTTTATTTTCAGTCGTCAGCAGCAAACTCCAAAACGGAATTTAGAACACAATTTAGAACAAGAGAATTTCATGAACACAATCAATAATCCTTCAGTCACTCTGTTCTGTGAGTTCTCAAGTGAATATTCAAAGTATATCGACGTGTAAACCCTTTATTACAGATGGAACAGCTGTAAGGTCTTTCCCCTGTGTGTGTTCTCTCATGTATATTTAGATAACACTTTTGAGAAAATGTCTTCTCACACACTGAGCAACTGTAAGGTCTTTCCCCTGTGTGCGTTCTCTCATGTTTATTTAGATGACACGTTTGAGAAAATGTCTTCTCACACATTGAACAACTGTAAGGTTTTTCCCCTGTGTGCGTTCTCTCATGTTTATTTAGATGACTCTTATAAAAAAATGACTTTTCACATGTTGAACAGCTGTAGGGTCTTTCCCCTGTGTGAATTCTCTCATGGTCATTTAGATTACTCTTTCGAGAAAATGACTTTTCACATGTTGAACAGCTGTAGGGTCTTTCACCCAGGTGTCTCTTAACATGTACAGCTAGATCACCTTTTGTTGTAAATATTCTGTTGCACGTTGAACAGCTGAATGGTTTCTTTACGTGTATCTTTTCACGTTTATCTAGATTGGCCTTTCAATTAAATGTTTTGTCACAGGTTGAATAGCTGAATGGAGCTCTCCAGTCTTCATCAACAGTGTCAGAGGAGTGCTCTGTGTCTCCCTCAGTCTCTGAGGGTAAATGTGTCTCTGTGCTGATGTCCTCTCCCTGTGTTTCCTCTCTGAGCTCAGTTTGTCTTTGTTGAAGCAGTGAGGACTCTTCTGTCTTCACATAGACACCACTGGACTCTGGGACACCCGCTGAGACCTGGGGTGGGGAAGATTGACACAAAACAATATTAATATTTCTTAATTTCAATCAAAAATGTGCTAAAAGTTTCATTCATTTTCTTGGTTGAGGTTTTATTATACATTTATCAGTCTCAAAGTGAAGGGATCATGATGAAGCACACCTTCACCATTGTCATGGTAAAGAACCTGAGATGGAAATGTTTGGAGGACACATCCTGATGCCTCCCTACTCCCACCACACCAGACCTCAATTCATGGAGATTCATGGATACAAGCTGTACACAGTTGAAACTTTGGATTAGACTTCTCTCAAAGAACCACAGAGTTTCTACCAGAACAAAATGACTGACAATCTCCTTCAGCAAAGAAAGAAACAATGACCAAGATACAAATACAGTAATCCCTCGTTTATCGCAGGGGTTAGGTTCCAGAAATAACCCGCAATAAGAGAAATCCGCGAAGTAGGACAACTATTCATATTTTACAATTATTCTACATGTTTTAAGGCTGTAAATGCCTCACCACACACATTATACGCTTTTCTCAGACTGGAATTAACCTTTTCTCACATTTATCTCTCATTTAAACAAACTTTCATAGATTTTCCACAAAACGAAGCGTGGGGGGAGACACGGCTCCGGAAGCCCTGCTGGACGCGCAAGGGGCACTACCACGTCCCGGAACGCGATGCGCACCAACCCCTTGGAGAAGTGCGCGACACGTGCACCCCTCATCGTCGACAAATCCGTGACAGACCAGCACGAGTGGCGCAAGGCCGAGGCTGTGAGCACAAGATCGAACCGCGGCGCCCGGACCATGCCTCCCCCTCAGGACCGCGTCCTCGCAGCCCGAGCCACAAACCGAACACGCACAAACGAACGCAAGAGCCGCACGAAACCAGCAAAGAGCCGCATGGAGTGATTTAATCCTGGTTTAGACGTGGTCCAGTCCTGGTTTAGTCCAGGACCAGTCCATGTTTAGACCTGGTTTAGACCCGGTCTAGACCTGGTTTAGTTCTGGTCTAGACCTGGTTTAGTCCACGTTTAGTTCTGGTCTAGTCTCTTAGTCAATCAGGACACAGAACACGATGTTACACTATAAAAAAAAAAAGTTACGCATAACAGCGAGGCCGCGAACAGTGAACCGCGACAGAGCGAGGGAAACCAAAACTTGCTTTGGTGAATAGTGATGTTATTTCCAGCTACTTCCAGATATGGATCAATGATCTGGTACAAGGACGTATGAACCTTCAGAGCACGCACAAAGGCCACGAGTCCCAATTTAAAATTAGACCTAAATGTAATTCCAAATCTTTCTATCAGTTATCCTTTAAACTCACGACAACGTGAAATTTCACATCTCCATTGAACGTCTGGAGCTGCAGTACGCGGTCCACACTCTCCAGAGACACGACTCAGAGCCTGATGATCCCCACACTGTCAATGTGTCCCTTAATGAAATGATCACTGGACACACGTCTGACCCTCTCCTACAGCCGACCCACACGTCTGACCCTGTACAACTGACTCGGAGGAAGCACGTGGCCAAAAGACAAAGTGGAGCTGCAGCACTGCCCGATCCCTCCTCACTCTCTCACACACTCTCTGTATTTTCTTTACGGCACCTGCACGAGGCTCAAATCTGTTGCAGTGTCTCGGTTCATCATCACAGAACCACAGAGAAACAGAAGATGGACCTGTTCTGTGTGGACTCATTTTAATCAGTCCCAAGTGGAGCTCACTACAGATTTACTGAAACAACTATATTATTTTACTATTAGAGGGGCCGATGGCACAGATTGACAGCCTTGCCTCTGTCAGTCTGACCCAGGGCAGCTGTGGCTACAAAAGTAGCTTACCACCACCAAGTGTGGAGTGAATGAACAATGAACTGTAAAAGAGCTTTGGGCATCTTGAAAGGCGCTATATAAATGCAATTAATTATTATTATATTTCTGTCATTTTCACAACTGTTCACCTCTTCATGTATCACGTATATGCTTACTTTATTTGATTTTCTTACTTTACTTGATTTTCTTACTTTATTTGATTTTCTTACTTTATTTGATTTTCTTTAATGAGACTGCATTACCTTCTGGGTCAGTTCCTTATCGGAGCATCTATGACAAATGAATGTTCACGTGTCTGAATGAACGAGTCCTGCGCTGTGTTAATGCTTCTGCATAGGAAGCAGGTAATTTTTTAAACCACCAGATGGCGCTATAGAAGGCACCAACACAGTGTGGGAAATGTTTCACACACCTTGAGGCCTCATCTACCCATCACTAGTATTTGCATGTTCTCTGATGGAATAATTGTATATATTATCAACTTTTATGATTCTTTATTTTTAGAAATGAAGTTTTAAATGTGTACGTGACTTGTAATCATATGCTTTGAGTTGCAGAAATGTCAGATATCTGGGGCAGACAGCTTGGCTCCTGCTTTCACTATCTACACTCAACAAAAATATAAACGCAACACTTTTGTTTTTGCTCCCATTTTTCCTGAGATGGACCCAAAGATCCAAAATTCACTCCAGATACACAACACTACCATTTCTCTCAAACATTGTTCACAAATCTGTCCAAATGTGTGACAGCGAGCACCTCTGCCCCGCCGAGACAATCCACCCCAGCTCACAGGTGTGCCACATCAAGATGCCGATCTAACGACATGACCAGTGCACAGGTGTGCCCCAGACTGCCCACAATAAAAGGCCACCCCGAAATGTGCATTTTTTTTGCTTTATTGGGGGTCTGGGGACTCAGAACCAGTCAGTATCTGGTGTGACCACCATTTGCCTCATGCAGTGCAACACATCTTCTTCGCATAGAGTTTATCAGATTGTCAATTGTGGCCTGTGGAATGTTGGCGACGGCATCGCTGGACATATGCGTGGTCACGGTGAATTGTTAAGATTATGCAGTGCCAGAGATACCTTGATGAGATCCTGAGGCCCATTGTTGTGCCATAAATAAATGTAGTATTCAAAATTGTTTACTGCTTCTAAATTTAATGCACTGCCAGCATGTATTTTTGTAACATTGTAAGCTGAAAATGTCCCAGTTCTTGCATGGTACAGTCAACGACATGTCACCCATTGAGCATGTTTGGGATGTGCTTGACCGGCGTATACGACAGCGTGTACCAGCTCCCACTAATATCCAGCAACTTCGCGCAGCCATTGAAGAGGAGTGGACCAACATTCCACAGGCCACAAGTGACAATCTGATAAACTCTATGCGAAGAAGATGTGTTGCACTGCATGAGGCAAATGGTGGTCACACCAGATACTGACTGGTTCTGAGTCCGCAGACCCCCAATAAAGCAAAAAAAATGCACATTTCGGGGTGGCCTTTTATTGTGGGCAGTCTGGGGCACACCTGTGCACTGGTCATGTCGTCAGATCGGCATCTTGATGTGGCACACCTGTGAGGTGGGGTGGATTGTCTCGGCGGGGCAGAGGTGCTCGCTGTCACACATTTGGACAGATTTGTGAACAATGTTTGAGAGAAATGGTAGTGTTGTGTATCTGGAGTGAATTTTGGATCTTTGGGTCCATCTCAGGAAAAATGGGAGCAAAAACAAAAGTGTTGCGTTTATATTTTTGTTGAGTATATGTAGGGCTGGGCGATATGGAGAAAAAAAAATATCTCGATATGTTTTTGCTATATCTCGATATACGATATATATCTCGATATCTATGCAGGGGAAAAAAACAAACAATCAAAAAACCAAACGCGCCAAATTCAGCAAGGATTTTTTTTTTATTGAAGTGCAAACAGGTAGGCAGCCAAGTGCCTAAAGGTAGACAGGTACTAGTAACAAACTGCTTGTGCACCATTTTTAACATTACCAAACCAAGTAGTACATTGCCTTATTTTAATTGTAAACATAAAATCTGAGGGTAGACAGTTCTTAAAGTGCTTCTTTAACATTTAAGATAAAAGACAAAAAAAAAAATCCCTCATTTCGTAGCCAAGTGCCTAGAGGTAGACAGGTACTAGTAACAAAGTGCTGTGCTTGTGTACCAATTTTAATTTTAATTTTATCAAACCAAGGAAGTAGTATATTGCCTTATTTAATTGTAAACATAAAATCTGAGGGTAGACAGTTATATAGTGCAAAGATAAAAAAAACTAAAAAATTTAAGATGAGACAAAAAAAATCCCTCATTTCGTAATTAATTAAAAAAAAGAAATAATACATATTGCCTTCCTTTTCCTTAAAAAACAAAATTCGAACTCCAAAAAACAAAAAACTGTACCTGTAGTGTAACATTTTTACATTTGAAGATTTTGAGCCAGGAACACCAATCGGTCAACTGTGTCAGGCTTAGGGCCTAGTCCCTAGGGCTGGGCGATATGGAGAAATAAACTTATCTCGATATGTTTTTGCTATATCTCGATATACGATATATATCTCGATATCTATGCAGGGGGGAAAAAAACAAACAAACGTGCCAAATTCAGCTAGTTTTTTTTTTTTATTGAAGTGCAAACAGGCAGCCAAGTGCCTAAAGGTAGACAGGTACTAGTAACAAAGTGCTTGTGCACCATTTTTAACATTACCAAACCAAGGAAGTAGTATATTGCCATATTTTAATTGTAAACATAAAACCTGAGGGTAGACAGTTCTTATGAAGTGCTTCTTTAACATTTAAGATAAAAGACAAAAAAATCCCTCATTTCGTTGCCAAGTGAAAAAGCACACATTCAATTAATTGTTTTTAAATATAGATTAATAGAGCCTCAATCCATGAATTCTCGTGTGTTTTGTGACTGGAGTACATTTTATATTTGTGTGTGTATTTGCTTTAACTTAGCACATTATTCTGCATCATTTTTTTTTTTCTAGAAATACTATATTAATTTATTGCAACCATTAAAACGCAAGTGTGCTTTAGAACCAACGCCACATACCCGACCCACCCAATATTTCACTCAGTGGCAACTCCCACCGCACTGACAAGAAAGTGGCGACTAGGTAGACTGTATCTAGGGTCAAGCGTTTTTAGCATTCGTATGAAGCCCGGTCGCTCAACAACCGCTATGGGCGTCATGTCTTTTACGATATGGAAGGCAATGGACTCCGTAATGCTGACCCACCTTGCACTTGTTTTTCCATATGGTAGACACCGGGGTAAAGATGTTTGGAGCGTTGTTTGTTGTGTCTTCTTAGAAGTGGTGGTGGGTTTGCCCTCGATGATTTTGATGGCACCAGTTTCTTGCATTCTCTGCAAAATGCCTCTTTCTGCTCCTCATCGGACGTTTAAAATCCGAAATACCGCCATATAATGGAGCCGTTTGTTCTTTTCTTTGGTAAGAATTCTCTCGTGCTTCTGTGGGCGCCGCCATGTTGAAAATTAGTTGTCAACAAACACACGCGGTGTGCGTACGGGGAGGGGAGGGGGAGGGGAGGGGGAAACACGAGACGCAGTGAAACACAAACGCAAGAAGGAGGCGGGGCGGACAGCTCCACAAACAGATGAGGAAAACAGTGGCGAGTGGCGAAATCTTATTCATCTCGAGTTTTTCGATATGCCAAAATCTTTCTCGATTTCATAAAACATCTCGAGATATCGCAAATCTCGATTAATCGCCCAGCCCTACTAGTCCCCACGACAACGTTCCTGTTTGGTTTTTTTTACCCGGGGTGAAAAAAAGTGTCGTCCACACACGTGTTGGATCAGAAAACATTCGTGTCAAGATGAGCACGGAGCGCTGAGTGAAAACGATGTAGTACATATGTCACACCGATAAGTGGCGCTGTAAACCGGAAAGAGCCAGAGCCACCGGAAACGCAAGACTACAAAGAGCACATGTGCAGAAAGTCCTTTCTATTTCGTAAACAAGCAAACACGTGTACTTTAGGGACCGTCAAAAAAACGAATTTATTTTGTCCCCCTGCTCCACCAATGTAGCAGCGACTCCCTCCGGTAATGTGAAAATGTTGACCATCCCTAACATAGACAGACGCCACAGAACGAAGATTTGTGCTGCGTGAGCAGAGTTTTTGCCTATAAATCGATAGTTAGTATTACTTGCTATCGTTTTATTACATAGACATTAACAAGTAGAACTCTCGTTAACCTTGCTCATGTTATTTACGCCAAATGCTTGTTTGGATCTTAATACGGGAATGTTAAACATACTCGGACATTATGTTGGCTTTTCTGTGAGAATATACAACCGGAGACCATCACCAACGGGCAGCTATATAGTTGTGTGAATTTGTGTAAAGAAAACAGAAATGCGTTCATATATTTTTGTGTGTTATACTGCATGTGCCTGTTTGTAAAAGGTAAATTTTCATTCAATAAAAAAAGACAAGAAATGGTTGCTCTATTTCTTTATTTACAGCACACAACACCCTCAAATTGGTATGGGCTCCTCATTGTCCACTATCTGCCTTTTCATTGACGGGATTTTTCCAGTTTTAAAATACGTGTTTAGCTTTGAATTGGAAGCTTGAATTGAAGGCGGGGCGGACAGCTCCACAAACAGTTGAGGAAAATAAGCAGGGCGGTGAAATCTTATTCATTTAGCGAATTATCTCGAGTTTTTCGATATGCCAAAATCTTTCTCGATTTCATAAAACATCTCGAGATATCGCAAATCTCGATTAATCGCCCAGCCCTAAGTATATGTCATAGTGACATTGTCACTGTGATAAATGCCATATCTGGAATTATCTTACAATTGTTTCTTGATGTTCTTGATATTTTATCGCTGTCCTGTCATATTCCCCCACCCCTTTTAGGGCAGGACAGCGGACGAAGACAATTTGGAGCTTTTGTACAAAAAAATTTCCGATCACCGAAGCTGCTCCAGCCTGACGGATCATTTGAACAACAAACATGTCCGGACAAGTTCTATCGTTACCGGTGATAGTGTGCACTTCACCAAACCAACAAACCAACAAACCACGGTCGCAGAATTTGGGAAACGAATGAGCAAAGAAAAGAGGGACCCACTGTCTGTGTTCACCACTTGAAAACTGATCAAATCAAACGCAAAGTGGGTTTGTTCGTTCGCTCACTCAATCACTCACAATCTCTCTCTCTCACACTCTTAAAATGCGATTAATTAGATTAATTACAAATCCTGTCATTAATTAGATTTTTTTTTATCGCCTGACAGCACTAAGAAAAACAAATTATTTCATCCATTAAACTTAAAAGACACAGTTTGACTATATCAAATTTATATTTACTCGTAAATCACGTAATATAAGCCTCCATCGTATGGATTTAATTCTGGGAAAACATCTAGTTTTTACAATCTGTGCATGTTTGTAAAGTGAAGAGTAAATAACACTGGACAGGTCAGATTTCAGATGGACATTAGGCTCATTGAACAGGTGCAGACACTGGTGTAGATACTAGACACTGTGCCTGTTATGTCCATCACATCTAATATAACAACAAGAAAACTGTCTGAAATGTTTTACATTAATTTTCTTTTCTCATTTGCAGTAGGGTTGGGCGGTAATACGGTAATACGGTAATACGGTATACTGCGGTATCTAAAAATAGCAACGGTATCAGATTCATTACCGTCATTTAAAAAAAAAAAATCTTGCCCTAATATAATATTAACTATAATTAATTTAAAGGGATATTCCAGGATTTTTGACATGGGGGCTCATGTCTGAGTTAGCAAGAGTGCTGCAGAGATGTGGAGACACTTTTTAGCGAATTTCATGCAGTCCTTCCAGCTGCAGTGTTTTCAGTTGCTAGGCTAGCGCAAGTCAATGGTAAATGGTAGCCTGATTTTAATCAGGGTTACCCACTCCATAGTGCACCCAAAACAAGTCAACTATAACGCCAGACTCTCGATGCAAATGTCTGTGTTGATGGAACAATTTTAGAAATATAATCAACCTTGTAATTTAAAGGATTTATGTCCTTATGCAACAGCGCGTTTTTCCCCCGATCTAGCTAGGCATGGGCGGAGTGATATCACCTTGCAGTTAGGTTTCCAGCTGATATTTGTTTACCTTCAGCTGTCGTCGTTAGTCGTAGCAGTACAGTACAGTAGCAGGGCAGTAGCCTGCCCTGTTCTACACTCCAGACATGGCCACGTTTGGAGGTCTCCCCGATGCTTGGAATATACAGATGAAGAGTTGAGAGAGATGGATGTTGAAAGGGCAGAACGCGAGAGTGTCGGTGAGTTAGCCCCCGCTACAGCTACAGAAAACCGGGTTGTTGCATTGTTTGTTGGAATGAACGATCAATGCGGGGCTGTCTTTTCAGTTCCGTGCTCAACATGAATGTTCACGGGCTAGCAACAACTTTATGAGCGTGCATGCCTTTTGACCAGCACGCCAACATAACGACAGGAGCAAGCTTGGCTAACTCGGAAATGAGCCCCCATGTCAAAAATCCTGGAATATCCCTTTAACTGTGTTGTTACAGCTTTGCCATGCGGGTTTTGCTCAGTTCTTTGTTAAGCACTTGGTTATAAAGTCACTGCTTCTGATAATGATTCCTGTTGGTTTGTTAGCTTTAGCCCACAGACAATTTGATATTTCGTTCCATCGGTTGGCTGCTGTATTTGCACTTTAAACATTTGTTAATAAAAGTTACTAATTTTGTACATGTTTTGTTATGTTTTCAGTATCATTAGGCCTATGTAATGCTTGCTATTCTGTTTCTGAACGGTATAGATGCAAGCTGCCATTTGGCGAGGCGACTCCACTGTAGTGCTACCAAGTGTTTTTTTTTTTTTAGCCTTAGCAACGGTAATACCGTATACCCCGGGAAAATGTGGAGACGGTTTAACGGTATCAAAATTTGGATACCGCCCAACTCTAATTTGCAGCCTCCACTTGGGGCCACAGAACTGTTGGCTGATGAGATGCTCATGGGTCATGAAATCGGTCAAATACAGATGACAAAGTAAATGTAACACTGCGCTGGAGCTGTGCTGTAGAACCTGTGGGGTCTCCATGCTTCAGCAAAAAGGGAACATAATTTGAGAGTGTACCGACAGCTGTTTTTATTCACCTCTAATTGCCTCGTATGTGTGTAATGGGTTTAATATTTGACTTCACATTATGATAAAATATTTCCACAAGTTCCTTTGATTGTTTAATAAACCATCTTTTCTCAAAAGGAGAGATTCTTTCTTCATAAACTGACTTAAATCCATTCCCTGTATAAATGTAATCACTGGTCAATACAAAAATCCTTAATAATGATAATAACAATTAATAATGCAAATCTCATCACTGTATTTGAAACTAAAGGTAATTTAGCCTATTTTAGATCCCAGAAATATAACTTTTGTTTTGCAAAAGTTAAACATAAGTTTTCGTTTTAGCCACAAGATTTGGATGAGAATCATTAGAATAACTTGGTCTCAAAATCTGACAATTTGATTACCCGTGCGTAATTTTTGTTATTGATTATTGAATTTGCGTGGTGCGTATTTTTAGCATTAGCTTTAGCATTAGCATTAGCTTTAGCATTAGCTTTAGCATTAGCTTTAGCATTAGCATTAGCTTTAGCATTACCGTTAGCGTTAGCGTTAGCGGTCCGCGGAGGACAGTTCGGCTGCAGTCTTTGCACCCTCCGAAATGTGTACCCCTCGAATTGGGACACGGCTTATTGTTAAGTCCCTCCCAAGGACTGGAAATGAAAATGAGACCTTCTGTGGTCCGTTTTACCGAACTTCATCCTAGACAATAATGTGGGTGAACCTCACCTGTACCAGAAGCTTGTGTTCCTCCTGTTTGACGCTCGGCCAGTGTTGCCAACTCCCCAGCACTGGAAGTAGCTATTGGCCCGCCCAGAAGTAGATAAAAGTAGCTACCAAACGTCATTGTCAGCAGGGGGCACATCCTAACCTTCCTTACTCCGTGACACTAACCTTTTATTGGTGTTGTTATTACATATACTTGTTTGTTTTTGTTTTTTTTGTTTTTTTTTTTGTTTTTTTTTTTTTAGATATTTTTTTTTTGGAGCTGTAGTCCAAGATCTATAGCTTGCTTTTTTATTTTGTGGTTTTTTTTGTGCTGTAGTTTAACTAAAGCTTTTTATTTATTTTTTAGTGCTATAGTGGGCAAACTATAGCTTTTTATTTTATTTTTTATTTTTTTTGGTGCTAAAGAACTAGCTTTTTAAAACTTTTCTGTGCTGTACAACTAGCTTTTTAAGCAGTGCTACTTGTGACTTTGTGTCGCCAAAAAGAAAACAAATCAGAGCGGCATAGGCATACACTTATTGAGAATCAGAGCCTATGGCAAACCCAGCCAAAACCTAAAATCACTTTGGCATTGTACACGTTTTACATTGCATTTGTGCAGAAAAAAAAAAAAAGTTCTCACTGCTCACTTTACACAGAGATGTGATTTCCCCCCCCCCTACTCTTGGGGGGGGCTGTAGAACTAGCCTTTTAGAATACAAGAGGAGAAAAAAGAAATGCTCTAAAGAATGAGAGGGATATGCACGTGACGAGAGAAAGTGAATGACAGCAACAGAGAGAGGAATGACCAGACTCCGAGGCGATCTGACGAGATGGGAGGGAGCAGAGGAGAGACTGGTGTGTGTGTGTGTGTGTGTGTGTGTGTGTGTGTGTGTGTGTGTGTAGGTGTGTGTGTGTGTGTGTGTGTGTGTGCGCCGTGTCTGTCTGACAGTCCACGCTGTTCTCAACTCCGCCCCCGCCCCTCTCTGTCTCTTTCTCTCTGCCTCTTTCTCTGAACGGGGAAAGAGAGAAAACGGCGCAATTATTTTTTCCCCCTCCCGCGATCTTGGAGCCTCTGATCACAAAAAAAAAGTCGCTAGATTTGTCGCTAGTCGCTTTTGTCTAATTTTCTCGCTAGGGGGGTCCAGAAAGTAGCTAAAAATAGCGACAAACTCGCTAAGTTGGCAACACTGCGCTCGGCTCCTCTGGCTCCTCTTTAATCCGTGGAGTCTGTGGAGGGTCCTGGTTCAGACCGGGGCCAGGACTCTTTGAGGGGCTCTGAACATCCGCCCTGAGCAGCGCGACTCTCGGGCTCAGTATCGAGTCCGGGAGCTCCTGTTTCCTCTGATTCTCCTCTTTGTAGCGACACACTTCCTCCTCATACTCCGCTATCGTTCTTTCAATCAGCGCAAAGATCTCTTCAGCAGCCGCAGTCAGCCGCTCATTCACCAAAGCTCTCAGTGTTTGGCTTTTGGACATTTTAACAAACTGTTTTTAGCTTTAGCTCCGAGCTAACCGCACATGAGGCTCCACGGTCTGCTTTGTGCAGCAGAGTAGACACGTTCTTCTTCGTTTATTCTAATGAATCCCGGCAGGCTACACGCTACAGTGCGCAATGCTGCCCTCCACCGTCGTCAAAAAAAAAAGGACATTCAATTCTCAAATAGAGGCCAGTGCGGCGAGGAAAGTCCAGCAAAACTAAACCCACTTGACTGTTATTAGGCGAGAGAATAGATTTAAGTGAAAAGGTTTCAATTCCCAGATCAGCTAGTTCCCTGTAGAGCTGCATCCTCTCTCTGTTGTAAGTGCTGCATGACAAAAATGTGTGACTAACGGTTTGTGGGCTTCCACAGCTGCAGCTGCAAAGAACCCAAAATGTTCTCCTGCCTACCCAGTTGGTCAGCTATATTTGATGTCATTTCAACCTGCCTATCACGTTTTCTTGTTTGCTCCGCCAAAATGCCACGACTTCTGATTCGCCAAGCCGCTTACCCGAGCACAACGCGCTCATTTTGCCGCTAGTGTTCCGCTTCGCGTCCCACTGTCTGCATGAACACACGTGCTGCACGGTGCTCCTCCGCTCCGGGCTTTGTGTGCCACTTCAGCCTTACAGCTCCATCGCGACCCCGGGGTCAGTCCTCACGTGCAGCCGCGGAGCAAGCTCCACGGGGCGGGTAGCGCAGTGGAAGCAGCCTGCTGTCCTGCCCGTGTGCACCGGTTCTTGGTGTGTGTGCATGCGCACACATGCGTGTGTGTGCGCGCGTGTGTGCGTGCGTATGCGTGCATTAGAAGGGAAAATGTTCCACATGAAACTCCACACTGCCCCACCAAAATTTTGAAATGCCCCCCCAATCTGTGCAGTCTAGATCCAGGCCTGGCACACTTCCTAATGTTTTGAACTGACGGTTGGCAGGAAAAATAGTGCCTGCCCCGTCGTTCCCCCTCCCATTCTTTTAGCCATTTTTTTATTAAATGTTGTTTGCAGACACAGTGCCATTCCTGCTTTGCCAGAGATACGACCAGCTCAATTTTTTCTTTCTGAAGTGCCTTTTTCACCAGGCCATCTGCTTCCTCATTCCCCAAAGTGCCCACATCTCCTGGGATCCAGACAAACGCAACACTTGCTCCCATCTTCCTTAGTCCTTAATCCACAAGCAGGTAGATGGTGGGATCCTCAGGTTGACTAAATTGGGGATCAGAATGTCCGGTATTATTCTGTTGAAGGCTGAGCTATAGTCAATGAAGAGCATCCTGACGTAGCTCCCTTGTTTCTCCAGGTGGCTCAGCGCAGAGTGGAGGGCATCTTCTGTGGATCTGTTTGAACGGTATGCGAACTGATGTGGGTCCAGGGTTGGGGGGAGACATGCTTTGATGTGACTCAGGACCAGTTTCTCAAAGCACTTGGTGATGACTGGGGTGAGTGCTACAGGACGGAAGTCATTGAGCCTGGCTGCAGGGGATTTTTTGGGGACCGGGATGATGGTGGCAGATTTTAAGCAGGCAGGGATGACGGCTTGCTTCACTGACAGATTGAAAATATCAGTGAAGACCTGTGCTAGCTGGTCAGCACTTGCCTTGAGCACTTTCCCTGGCCTACACCATCCGGGCCTGTAGCCTTCCTGGGATCAGCCCCCATCTCACGTCCTCTTCCTCGACCTCTAGCATGGATGGGGGCGTGCTGGGGGATGGTGTGAGTTGCAGCGGGGGTTGGGGTGGTGTCGCTGTCAAAGCGGGCAAAAAAGCTGTTAAGCTCCTCTGCCAGTGCCATACTTGAGTCCCCGGGTGTTGTAGTACAGCCTCTGTAGTTGTAGTTGGTGGGCGGCAGTAGCTCAGTTGGTAGAGCGTTTGTCCACTGATCCAAAGGTCGGCGGTTCAAATCCCGCTCTTGACATAAGAAACATCAGTGGTTGAGCGGTCAGATCCACTGACCCACAGGTTGGTTGGTACGATTCCAGCTCCCACAGATGAATGCTGCCGTTGTGTCCTTGGGCAAGACACTTAACCCACCTCGCCCCCGGTCTGTGTACACTGGTGTGTGAATGCATGTGTGAATGGGTGATTGGTTCCTTGTTGTAAAGCGCTTTGGGTGCCTTGAAGGTGGAAAAGCGCTGTATAAAGATGTGACCATTTAATGGACTCTATGCTCTGCCACACCTGCCGGGGGTTATTGACCTGCTTCTCTGTTCTCTTTTGCTCAGCTTTAGCTGCTTTGATGCCTGCCTTTCGTCAAGTTGGAGCGAGCAGATATGTAGTGCTCTGTCCCCGGATCTGAAGGCTACATCACGGGCACGGAGAAGTGTGCGGACCTGGCTGGTCATCCATGGTTTCTGGTTTGGGTAAACCTGGATAGTCTTTTCCGCAGTGACCATACCAGTGCAGTACTTGATGTAAGACAGTACTGTATCTGTGTATGTGGCCAGGTCCTCACTGTTCTGTTCAAAACAGTTCTGCAGTCGGGGGAGGGCATCCTCAGCCCAGGTGGTGATGGTCAGTTTTTTGGGCTTTGATTGCCGGCTGAGGGGGGTGTATGCGGGGGTCAGGAACAGGGAGAGGTGGTCCGACTGGCCCAGGTGGGGGAGTGGTATGGCTCTGTAAGCACCCTTGATGTTAGAATACACCTGATCCAGAGTGTTCTCTCCCCTTGTTGGGCATTTCACATGCTGGTGAAACTTCGGTAAAACTGTTTTGAGGTTTGCTTTTTAAAGTCACCTGCAATAATGTGGGCGCTGTTTGGATAGGCACGCTGGTGATTGTTGTTACGGGGTCTAGTTTAGTGACGGACTTTTAATATGATAGGCAGCGACCCCGGAAGTTGGTTCTTGGTACGTTGGAGCAATACACAGACACTGGAGTGGTATTTACCTGAGTGCGCGTCTTTATTCATACTTATAGTCTAACTATCACCAGAACATGGTGTCAGAAGTTACTGAATTAGCTTAGTAACCTACGTATTCGCCATGTCGCAAGGAGCGAATGATGTTGATGGTGTGCTACCTGAGCAAGAACAGCAGCAAGTCGCCGAGCCGGTGCCGCCAAGCCGCCAGGCTAATGCCGCCAACGACTTTCCCGGCATGGCTGCCAATATTTCCCCGCCGTCACCTATGTGCTTTTCGGGCGATTGGAGTGCAAACTGGGAAACATTCCGGGCAGAGTTTGAGGATTATTCGCTTGTCACGGGGCTATCTGGCAGACCGAAGAATGTGCAAGCAGCAATGTTACGGACTGTGATGGGAAGTGAGTGCAGACACATTTACCGTCATAATTTAAACCTTACCGCTGTTCAGCAAGATGATCCTGTAGCCATACTGGGTGCTTTGGAAGGTTACTTCAAACCCACTAAGAATGTCATTTATGAGAGATACGTGTTTGGGCGTTGCAAGCAGGAGGACGGGGAAAGCATAGACACTTTTATTACCAGGCTGAGAGAGAAAGCGGCTACTTGCAAGTATGGGCAGTTGAAAGATGAAATGATTCGTGACAAAATTGTACTGGGCATTTCGGATGAAGGCACGCGACGCAGACTACTTAGGGAAAAGACGTTAACACTTGTCAGTGCCATCGAAATGTGCCGCGCAGCAGAGCAGACAGACGTTCGACTGAAAATGATGTCCGTTGACTCCACACCGCACGCGGAAGCTGTCCACGCGGTTGCCAAGCAACGGTTCAGGCCGAACAAACCGAAACCGAGTGATTATCCCCCTCCAGCCGCAGAGACGGATACGTGCAGATACTGCGGCTACTCACACCGAAAGGGCAGGCAGCATTGTGCAGCATTCGGGAAGGTATGCAAATCATGTGGCATTCAAAATCACTTTGCAAAGATGTGTATGAAGAGTAAAGGAAAAGACAAGCTGAACTGTGTAGATGAGTTATCTGATTCAGAGGCAAACAATGATGCCGATATATACATGCATCAGTCAATTGGAGCAGTGCAGGCTAAAGGAAAAAAATGGTTTGCCACCCTGCAAATAAATCAGAAGTCGCAGCAGTGCCAGCTTGATTCAGGGGCCACTTGTGATGTAATGAGCTACAAAGACAAAATGAGACTGGCACCCAATACAGCACTGCAGCCCAGTAATACCAGACTAAAGCTATATTCTGGAGATATGTTAACGTCCATGGGCCTTTTTGATACTAAGTGTGTGATCAATGGCCAGATGCACCGATTGGCATTCGAAGTTGTCAAGACAAGTCAAAAGCCCTTGCTGTCAGGCTCCACTTGCGAGCGCCTTGGCCTTATCAAGTTTATGATCCCTGCAGAAGTGCACACAGTGCAGCACACCACCTCCTCAGCTCTTACAAAAGCACAACTGATACAGCAATATGGGGATGTGTTCAACTCGCCTGTAGAGTCTGTGCCTGGGGTAGTTCGCTTCGAGTTGGACCCTACCGTCACCCCTGTTCAATGTGCGCCCCGCAACGTCCCTGTAGCAATGAAAGCGGACGTGAAAGCCTTGCTGGACCAGTACCAAGCAGATGGACACATCGCCGATGTCAGTGAACCGACTGATTGGATCAGTAACATGGTCATCGTGAAAAAGCCAGGCAAATTGAGGGTCTGGCCTGGATCCAAAATTCTTGAACAAAGCCCTGAAACGCTCACATTACATCATGCCCACGCTTGAAGATGTCTTGTACAAGTTACCAAAGGCCAGGTTGTTCAGCTTAGTGGATGCCAAGCATGCATTCCTGCAGTGTAAGCTGGATGACGAGAGCAGCCTCATGACCACATTCTGGACCCCCTGGGGCAGGAAGCGCTGGCTGAAGCTACCGTTTGGGGTCTCGGTGGCCCCAGAGGTGTACCAGCGCAAGCAACATGAGCTGCTAGCAGGGCTGAGAGGGGTTGAACCCATTGCTGATGACATTCTAGTCGTGGGTTGTGGAGACACAGACGAAGACGCAGAGAGAGACCATGATGCAAACCTGCGGGCAGTGATGGAGCGCTGCAGGGAGGTGAAACTCCGACTAAGCCTGACAAAACTGCAGTTCAAGTTGGCAGAAGTCCGCTTCCATGGTCACATCCTGTCTGCCGCAGGGTTAAAGGCCGACCCTGAGAAAGTGAAGGCCATCCTGGACATGCCCAACCCAGAGGACGCGAAAGGTGTGCAACGTCTCATAGGTTTTGCCAACTACCTAGCGAAGTTCATGCCACACCTGTCTGCCGTTTGTGAGCCACTGCGGCGCTTGCTGGACAAAGACACCCCATGGCACTGGCTCCCCAAGCATGATGCGGCAGTGTCCGAGCTAAAGTCACTGGCCTCATCCATGCCGGTGCTACGCTACTATGATGTCACACGGCCTGTCACCGTGCAAAGCGACTCCAGCCAGAGCGGACTTGGGTGCTGCCTCATGCAGGAAGGCCAGCCCATCGCTTTCGCATCCAGAGCACTCACCCCTACAGAGAGAAATTACGCCCAGATTGAAAAAGAGTGTCTCAGCATTGTGTTTGCTTGTCAGAGGTTTCACCATTACCTGTATGGGCGTGACCTCGTCACAGTCGAAACTGACCACAGGCCTCTGATTTCAATCTTCAGCAAGCCTCTTCTGAGTGCACCAAAGAGGCTCCAGAGCATGCTTTTGACGTTGCAAAACTACAATCTGAGAATTGTCTACAAGCCTGGTGCAGAGATGTTCATCAGTGACACACTCAGCAGGGCAACGACCAAGTGCTCAGGCCTCGGCACGGTCTACACACGTCAGGACATCTGTTCGCTGCAACAAGAGCAGGACGATGCACAGCACATTAACCAGGCAGAGTACTTGAATGTGAGCGATCAGCGACTTGAGCAGATTAGGCGACACACTGATAGGGATGAATGCTTGCAGTCTCTCAAGTCCACTGTGTTAGCAGGTTGGCCAGAGGCAAAGGAAATCACACCACACTGCATTCGAGAATACTGGCCTTTTCGCGATGAGATCAGTGTGCAGAACGGCATTCTTTTCCGGGGCCAAAAGGTCATCATACCAAAGTCCATGCGTCCGGAGATGCTTACCCGTATACACTCCAGCCACATTGGAGGTGATGCCTGCTACAGACAAGCTAGAGAGACACTTTACTGGCCCAACATGCAAGCAGAAATCAAGGACTATGTTAGTGCATGCTCAACCTGCAATGCCCACAAACAGCAGAAAGAAACCATGCTCTCACATGAACTGCCCACACGGCCATGCCAAATCGTCAGCATGGACTTGTTTGCCCACCGACAAAAGGACTACCTGCTCATTGTTGACCATTACTCAGACTTTTGGGAGATTGAGCTGCTCCCAGACCTGTCTGCAGACACAGTCATTAAGCGCTGCAAGTCCCAATTTGCCCGTCATGGCCAGCCAGACAAGGTCATCACAGACAATGGCCCGCAGTTTGGCTCCTTGTTCAAGCGATTCTCCCTCGAGTGGGAGTTTGATCATGTGACCTCCTCACCAAGACACCCAAAAGCAAATGGGAAAGCTGAGTCTGCTGTGAAAATAGCAAAAAACCTATTGCGCAGAGCAGCACGAGATGGGGCAGACCCCTGGAAAGCCATTTTGCACTGGAGAAATACACCCACAGAGAACATGGACAGCAGTCCCGCACAACGTCTCATGTCAAGGAGGCTCAAAACCTCCATCCCGGTCACAAACAGGCTTCTCCAGCCAAGTGTAACATTGGGTGTCACAGAAAAGTTGCGTCACCGCCGCCAGACTGCAAAGCACTTCTATGACCGCTCCGCTAAAGACTTACCTGAGCTGGAGATTGGTGAGCCGATCAGGATGAAGCCCATGCAGGGCGAGGCGTCTGGTCGCTGGAGACGTGGAACCTGTCTCGAACAAGTTGCACCACGCTCCTATCTGGTGGATGTCGAAGGTACACTCTACCGACGCAATAGAGTGGACCTGAGAGTGGCAGAGCCCACCTCCTCAGCAGCCTTTGACACACTTGAGCCCACACACACACCGACACCACACACCACACACACATCAGCACTTGAGATGCAACCCACACCCTCAGGGGTTGTGTCCAGCCCTGCCTCGCCAGGTCCTGTTGCTTCCCCAACACTCGGGCAGCAGCATTCTCCCCCCACCGGCACCTACACTAGGGCTGGGAGACTGTCAAAGCCCCCTCAGAGACTGACTCTGTGAGCTGCATGCTCAGGCACATGGAAATGATAAAATGTGATAAGATGAATGTACCACATGTTTAAAAAAAAAAAAAAAAAAAGGTGATGACAGATGAATGTACCAATATTATTTGTTCTATGTTCTAGATGTTTGTCTATCACAGTTATATGTCAGTGTTAAAGTTAAATCTTAATGACTTGTTAAACAGGTTTGTTTATTCAGCTCAGGCAAGTTTAACTGCCACAATGTTCAGGTGTTTCTTTATGCATTGAGGTCTTCTTGTTTTGTAAAGGAGGATGTTACGGGGTCTAGTTTAGTGACGGACTTTTAATATGATGGGCAGCGACCCCGGAAGTTGTTTTTTGGTACGTTGGAGCAATACACAGACACTGGAGTGGTATTTACCTGAGTGCGCGTCTTTATTCATACTTATAGTCTAACTATCACCAGAACAATTGTTTATGGCATTAAGCAGCAAAGAGAGAGCTGTATTTACATTAGTGTCTGGTGGTACATAGACTGCCGTGATGACAACAGCACCTAGCTCTCTAGGCAGAAAGAAGGGTCTGCATCTCACTGTCATGAACTCTATATCAGGAGAATAATGTCTATCCAGCACAGTGCTATTGTTACATCAACCTTCATGCACCTGTAGATGCATAGGCCCCCTCCCCTGTTTTTCCCAGAGTCCCTGTTTCTGTCCCATCTGTGTAGCATGCGGCCTGTTAGCTGCACCGAAGCGTTGGGGATCCGTGGGTGTAGCCATGTTTCTGTTATGATAATGTAGTGGCCGCATTACAGTTAATACTTTTTGGCAGACTAAATAGACCCACCAGCCCCCACTAATGGGTTAACTCAATTATCTAAGACTGTTCCAACAACGCCACCCTGGATTATAGTGCCAGGGACACTTTACCAAAGGCAACGCAAGTTCTTGATTGAGTGGACTATGAGACATAAATATGGAAAAGATACATTTATTTATTCAAGTCATTAAAATACTCAATTACATTATTAAAATGCGTCTCCCATTCTCCTAAAAACCGGTACTATCACACTCACATTCACACTCACACTTAAAACACAGGACCTGGCCCAACCCAAAGCTTCAAGGTGCAAGTCGGTTTTTCCCAGTGGTCCTACCAGGATGTCGCACAGGCGCACTGGTCCGCACGCAGGCCCGACGCTGTGGGTCTGCGGCAGTGCGCACACTCCAACGGGACCCAACTCGAGTCCACCGTCTATGCTGGTCCCTAGGACTTAGTTCATTTTGGTCACGGGGAAACTGTCTTTAGCCCGTAGGAGGGAGAGCTGAATTTGCCGAATGCCAGGGGAAACGCAACGAAACGATCAGGGACTTATGGTTGAAAAGGAAGAAAGGGAAGGGAAGGAAGGAAAGGCCCGCTGGGAAGTCCACCTAAAATACAAAATACAATACAAAAATACAAAATACATTTTTAGATATAGTATCCTGTAACGCTGTACACCTCCGTGCGCAGTAAAGAAAAGCAGATACATACCAAATGCGCTTTAGCGCATCACGCACAATGACAAGCCAGGAATGCTGCAACCAGATGCCGCTCTACAATAAACCCACAGATTAACAGAGTGTAATTGAATTAATTGAAAGATTGATGGCCAAATTCTTACCGGAGTTTCATGCAAGCAGGGCACAGCACGGGTCTGCTGTTCCTGTGGCGTATCCTGTAATACAAGATGCTTTTATTATGAAGGGGTTAAATGGGAAGTGTTCTTGAGGTGGGGGTTACTGCGGAGAGTTGTACTAAGAAGGTGGTTAATAAAGTCTGAAAAGTGAATAACGAGTTGCGCTCGGTGTCTGCTTAAAAACCTAGATATAAAACCACGACATGGTGTCAGAAGTGAAGCGACCGTACGAGGTACTCACCGGGGAGTGACAGCCAGCAGTTCTCGGAGCGACAGAGTGAGTTTTAAAAGTGTTTTCTCCGGACGAAAAGATGTCGGAAGAAGACGCGGGAGCTAGCGCAAGAGCCACACGGCCCCGTATGCCACCGCTCCAGCAACAGGCGAATCACGGCGAAAATGCTAACGCCAATCCACCCCCGAACGCCACATTCACCATTCAGCCTCCCGAACCGTTTGATTTTTCTAAGCCACAACAATGGGAAAAGTGGATACGTAGGTTCGAAAGATTCAGACTAGCTAGCAACCTACACCTTAGCTCAGAGGCTAACCAAGTCAACACGCTCATCTACTGTATGGGTGATGAGGCGGACGACATTCTACGAGGTCAAGTTTTATCGGACGCACAAAGACATCAATATCAAGCAGTGAGAGACATGTTAGACACATATTTTGTGCCAAGGAAAAACATTATCTATGAGAGAGCCCGGTTTAATCAAAGAGTGCAGCAAGTAAATGAGACTGTGGACACGTTTGTCACCGCGCTTTATGCTTTGGCAGAAAACTGCAACTATGGAGCACTGCACGATGAGTTAATAAGAGATCGGCTCGTGGTGGGACTGAGAGACACTAGTTTAGCTGAGAGACTGCAAATGGACAAGGATTTGACACTGGAGAAAGCAGTAAATCAAGCCCGGCAGTCAGAAGTCATAAAAAGGCAACAAACAGACATCAGAGGGGAATATAAAACGGAAATAGACGTTGTGACGGCAAAATTCAAGAAACATAAGTTTCCAACACACAAAGGCACAAGTCAACCAAAATACCAAATGAGGACCAAAACATTAAATGAGCGATCCTGCTACAGATGCGGTAAAACCCCGGTGCACGGCAAAGGACAGTGTCCAGCGAAAGATGCGACTTGTCATAAGTGTGGTAAAGGAGGACATTACAGTAAGGTGTGTAAATCAGTGAAATCGGTGCATATGATTGAAGCAGAGCAGGGTAACGTCACACCAGTATTCCTAGGTTCAGTAGAGGTAGGATCAGATCCTTGGTATGCAGATCTGACTATCAGAAACCATAAAGTCAGATTTAAAATAGACACTGGAGCCGATGTTTCTGTTATCCCAGCCCAAATGTACTACTGTATAAATCAAAATGATTCAGAGCTACGTAAACCAGATAGACCATTGTTCGGTCCAGGGGGTACTCCACTCAATGTATTGGGTATGTGCAGAGAAACAGTGTGTAGAGGGGAACTGGAAATACAAGAGAATGTGTATGTTGTCAAAGATTTGCACATTGCACTGCTAAGCAGGCCCGCAAGTGTCAAGTTAAACCTTGTGTCTAGAGTAGACAACATAGATAAGCAGATGTTAAATGAGAATTACCCAAGATTGTGTCAGGGGTTGGGGGTAATGCAGCAACCTTACACTATTAAGTTGAAACAGGATGCTGTACCTTTTTCCCTGGCCACACCAAGACGGGTCCCCATCCCTTTATTGGGAAAAGTGAAACAGGAACTGGAGAGAATGGAAGGCATGGGAGTAATCAGTAGAGTAGAACAACCAACTGAATGGTGCTCAGGTATGGTCCCAGTGCCAACGAAAAATGACACAGTGCGCATATGCGTAGACCTCACTCACCTAAACGAAGCAGTGTGCAGAGAAAAATACATCCTGCCCTCTGTGGAACAGACACTTGGATCCCTGGCCGGAGCAAACGTCTTTAGCAAGTTAGATGCTAACAGAGGCTTCTGGCAGGTTCCATTGTCACCCGAGTCAGCACACTACACAACGTTCATTACCCCTTTTGGACGTTACTATTTCAACAGGCTCCCTTTTGGAATCGCCTCAGCCCCAGAGCATTTCCAGCGGAGAATGTCGATGATTCTCAATGGGCTACCAGGCGTGGTTTGTCACATGGATGATATCCTCATTTGGGGACAGAACCAGCAGGAGCACAACAAAAGACTTCACACAGTGCTGAACAAATTGCAAGAGGCCGGAGTCACACTGAACATGGAGAAATGTGATCTGAGCAAGCAAGAGGTAAAGTTCCTCGGACACATTTTGTCTGCGCAGGGAGTCCAACCGGACCCAGACAAAATCAGAGCTGTGAAAGAAATGAAAGAGCCATCAAACATCAGTGAAGTGCGCAGCTTTCTCGGAATGGTCAATCAGTTAGGCAAATTCATTCCAGGACTGGCAGAAAAAGACAAACCCATAAGAGATCTGATATCCAAGAAAAACCAGTGGGTTTGGAGCTGTGCACAGCAAAAAGCCTTTGATCAATTGAAGAGAGATCTGACATCTACTCCTGTTCTCACACTCTATGACCCATCTGAAATTGTCTGCAGATGCCTCATCCTATGGACTTGGAGCAGTCCTTTTTCAGAAAGAAGGTGAGCAATGGAGACCTGTAGCGTACGCATCACGCTCCTTGACAGAGACAGAGCAGAGGTATGCTCAGATAGAGAAGGAGGCTCTCGGACTAACTTGGAGTTGCGAAAGATTCAAAGACTTTCTCATTGGGAGACACTTCTCCTTAGAGACTGACCACAAGCCACTCATCAGCTTGTTGGGACAACAAGCCCTAACAGAGCTTCCACCCAGGATCTTGCGGTTCAGACTCAGGCTCATGAGATACAACTATACTATTAGTCACACTCCTGGCAAAGCACTTTTCACAGCGGACACACTGTCACGCACTCCTATCAAACAAGATATAGATTCTAAAGCAACAGCAGAACTAATGGCCGACACAAACATTTATGTAGAAGAAATAGTTAAGTGCCTGCCCGCTAGTCCAATGTACATTACACAATTGAAAGAACGGCTAAAAACAGACAGCACATGCTCTCAAGTCATGTCATTTTGTCAGAGAGGTTGGCCAGAGTATAGTCAGCTCACAGGCCCAATCAAAGCATTTTGGCCACACAGAGACACTCTAACTGTACATGACGATTTGTTATTGAAAGGCGCCAGACTAGTTATTCCTACCACTATGCACGAATCCGTCCTCACAGCCTTGCACGAGGGACATCAGGGAATGTCTAGATGCAGAGACAGAGCTAGAGAGGCAGTGTGGTGGCCTGGTCTGAGTGGGCAAATCAATGAACTTGTGAAAAACTGTACAATATGCATTAAAGAACGTGCCAACCCAGTGGAGCCGCTGATGCCCAGCGAGCTTCCCGAGAGACCATGGGAAAAAGTTGGAGCAGATCTTTTTTCTCTCAACAATAGCAACTACATTCTCGTTGTAGACTACTATTCCAGATTTGTAGAAATAGCTAAACTGACTCCTACAAGATCTGAGGATGTTATAGTACACTTAAAGTCAATCTTTTCCAGACATGGCATTCCAGAACTTTTCTGCAGTGATAACGGACCTCAGTTTGCTAGCCAACAGTTTAAAGACTTTGCAGCATCCTATGGTTTCAGACATATAACCAGCAGTCCAAGGTTTGCACAAAGCAACGGTGAGGCCGAGCGTCATGTCCAAACTGTGAAAAGACTCTTAAAGAAAGCGGAAGACCCATATCTTGCACTTTTAGCTTACCGAGCGACCCCATTGGCTAATGGGTACAGCCCCGCACAACTACTGATGGGACGGAGACTTCGCACCCCTGTACCCCAGCTTTCTTCTTTGCTCATTCCCAGCCTGCCCGACAAGGTCACAGTGGAGACGAGAGAGAGGGAGAAGAGAATGAAGGACATCACTGTGTACAACAGGAGACATCGTGTGAAAGATCTTCCAAAACTTTCACCGGGACAACCTGTGTGGATCACAGACACAAAGTCTGAGGGGACAGTCATCTCTTCTCATTCCACACCGCGCTCATACGTTGTCAATAGCCCTTCAGGAGCCATCAGGAGAAACAGGCATCACCTTTTACCATTGCCAGAATCTACTCCACCAGTACAAATCCCTAGTACTACAGCCAGACAGCCAGAGGGCGTCTCGCCCGCACCTAACCTTTCAGAGTCTGTAGCTCAGACCCCAAGGAGAGCGACCCCGGGTCCTGTCTGTTCTAGATTTGGGCGTGTCATCAAAAAACCTCAGAGACTAGACTTATAAAGACATCCAAGTTATGCTTTTAAGGAAAGTAAACGTGGGTGTTAGTGTGTGAAAGAGAAAAGAAAAGTTGTTTTTTTCATATGCAGTGAATGTTCATTTTAAGTCTGCAATGTTCTCAAGAAAGGGGGATGTGGTGTATCCTGTAATACAAGATGCTTTTATTATGAAGGGGTTAAATGGGAAGTGTTCTTGAGGTGGGGGTTACTGCGGAGAGTTGTACTAAGAAGGTGGTTAATAAAGTCTGAAAAGTGAATAACGAGTTGCGCTCGGTGTCTGCTTAAAAACCTAGATATAAAACCACGACAGTTCCCAAGTGACCCGTGCGTAAAAGTCCTCGCCTGACAACCAGCACCAGATTAGATAAGTCGCAACACAAGGGACAATACTGCACACTGATACGGCTTACCGGAGCTTTTTGACGTGAATATGTGCAGCATGAGCCTTCAAGTTGTTCCACAGTTGATTAAGCCAAGCTGTAACGCACGTGCTGCGCACAAATGACGTGGAGACAAAAAGCGCTCAAGATTAGTCGCGGTTTTAGTCCTATATTGACGAGAAGTAACGAAATTTGTTTGGCAAGGCTCGTGCTGCGGCCAGCTCCCAGGCAGCGGGTGACGTCAGAGGCGAGGAAGGGGTTGCCCGGAGGAGGTACCCACCTTTTAAAGGCTCAGGTGGATCACGATAGGCCACACCAGCGGTTAAAGGGGCCTACCACCACAATAAGAGTGCAGCATTCAAGAACGTAGCGATTCCCAACCAGCTGTAATTCCAGATCGTCTGTTTTATGTACCATGGACCGGGCGTTCAAGAGGAAGAGGCTCGGCAGCAGAGGTTTGGGTGGCTGTTTCCTTAGCTTAGCCAGTGAGCCAGCCCGGCAGCCCCGTTTCTTCTTTCTCTCGCGATGCCGCCTGCATCTCCTGCCAGACCTTATAACAATCCACAGGGTTGGTAATTGAGAAGCACTGTATTAGGTCATGTGCTGATCACGATAACAGTGGAAAATCAAAACTTACAGACAGTTAAGAGCAAAAATCAGAGGTACTGCATAAAAAGTCCTTTTATGTAAAAAACAGGACTCGCCTACACGTTTGGGCTGTATGGGGCTTAACTGCGAAATGATACTCTAACCGTTAGAGTCTAACACAGTGTGTTGCCATGGTAATTTCCTATGGAACCCATGGTCATGTGACTCAACAAAAATTCAAAGAAGGCTTTGAACATTGAACTTTGAAGTTCAAAGACTTTGAACTTTGACCTGGCTTTGTGACTCACAAAACACTTTGACTCAAAGCAGACCAGAGATCATGAGTGTGGGTCCTTTCAGACACAGATCTCACACAGATTTCACATTGAGTTCACAGAGAGAACAGAGCTCTATTGCTGTTTCCTACTACACTACTATATTACTTGTATTGACAGCAGTAACTTGTATCAAGACAATTACAATGGATGCTCTAAAAAATCAGATAAAAAAATTTGCAGAGCATTTGCGGGCAGTAGAGTGTGACCATGACGTCACAGAGACAGAGTGGACTGCCAAACTGAAGCGCTGGATGGCAAAGGAGGCGGACCTAATAAGGGAGCAGGAGGCTTTGGGCGAGATCAGTATGCCCTGGAGGGAGAGTGAGGCTGACTGGGAAGCAAAAGAAGCCCAGTACAAAAAAGAGGTCACGGAACTTTTGAATGCCGTGGATGCTAAAGAGGGTGGGCAAGATTTTGATGAGTTCCAACGCTGTTTTGAAGACAGGCAGAAGCACCTTTCCATCCGCAAGACCCACAGAATCCAGCAGGAGGCATGGTTCAACGGAAGGGAGAGCATTTTGGACCTGCTGCCAAAAAGAGCTAAGGATTCCTCATCAAAGGACTTATTGAAAGAGGAAAATACAAAGTTGCGCAAGATTCTTTGGGAGCAAGAGGCTAGGTTTGACCTCAATTTAAGAGAGGAGGAATTGGCCTGGATGCAGCAAAAAGAGGAGCTGCAAAATACCTTGGCTAAATTAGAGGAGGAAAAACGTGAATGGACAATAAGAGACAATGAAATTATTATGTTTAGACAGAAGAACGAAACTCTGACCCAAATTTGCCTGGACCTGGGCAAAAGTAATGATGAAAAGAAAGAACGAGAAGAGGAACTGGAAAACCAAATAGAACTTAAAAAGAAGTTCCAAGAACGTGAGGTGTATTTGCGGTCATATTATTGTTTCTCTCGGGCTGAGAAAGAACAAGAAGGGGCCCAGAATGTAGCTGAGAGTGATGAGCAACTGTCAGATTTGGCAGAGAGTTCAGAATTGAACTCTTGTTGTTTCTGTCGGGCTGAGAAATGTAAACTCTGGGATCGCTTTAGGAGATCAGGTGAAGAGTGAGTAATTTCCAGCTGTAGGGGCAGTAGTACACACTTTAGAGAGTGGCTGCCCTGTGTTCAGTGCCTGGTCTGTGGGAGGTTGCGATTGGAGACCAGGTCAGAACTGTAGGGGGCAGCAATACACTCTCTGAAAAGTGTACTGCTGCCCTTTCAGAGCTTCGTCTGTGGGAACTTGCTATTGGACACCAGGTCAGAGCTGTAGGGGGCAGCAGTACTCACCTTACAGAGTGAGTGCAACTCCCCTGCCTATGATTTCACTTGACATGACATCACAGTGTAATTTTGTGGAAAAGCTCTTTGTAATGGTAAAATTACAACCAGAATCTAGTATTTTTTCTTATTTTTTAGTTTATATTTGCAGTTGTAAATATCTTTAAAAGATTAATATTAATAAGCACAGTTGCTGTTGCAACTATGTGCTTTAAAAAACAAAAACAAAAAAACTTGGTGTAATAGTAACACGTCCATCCTTTGGGTGGGAGACTCCAGGTGCAAGTCCTGCAAGAGTGTGCAACTTCCTAAAGCAATAAATAGATTTAAACTTAAACATTTTTCAATTTTGTTGCAGAAGTATGCAACTTGTTGCTTAAATAAAAACACTCCCTTCACCCTTTGATGTAAGTGTGACCTCTGGTATTGAGGTACTGTGAGTATTCCACAAGAAACACATAGAAACCTGGAATATTCCTTCGAGTTTACAAAATATATGTTTTAAAAATCCTAGGATTTTTAGCAGTTCAGACAGCAGTGGCCTGTTGTAGACACACCCCTCAGCTGTTCAGATGTAATGTGCCAGGGCAGTCGGGGCAAGTTCTAACATGCCCCATTTCAATGGATGGGGAAGGAATGGTTTTATTTAAAAGACTGCTACTTTTTCCATTTTTTCCCCTCTTTTTCTTTAATTTTCTTTTCATGTGTTCATGTGTGGAGTGTGTTCATGTGTTCATCCAGAGGCAGAGAGTGGAGTTTATGAACGAGTTGATTTGACATAGAATAAAGATAATTCTACACTCTAACACACTTTAACACACTCTAAACATGAGTGTGTTAAAAACACCACAACATGTGTTGAATTTCAACACATCAATGAGTTCTATTTGGGACAATACAGCTTGTGTTAATTGTGACACAGTTGAGGTGTAAATATACTAAGGCCCTGTCCCCACGACAACGTTCCAGTTTTTTTTTTTACCCGGGGTGAAAAAAAGTCTCGTCCACACATGTGTTGGATCAGAAAACCTTCGCGTCAAGATGAGCACGGAGCGCTGAGTGAAAACGATGTAGTACATATGTCACACCGATAAGTGGCGCTGTAAACCGGAAAGAGCCAGAGCCACCAGTAACGCAAGACTACAAAGAGCACATGCGCAGAAAGTCCTTCTCTTTCATAAACAAGCAAACACGTGTACTTTAGGGACCGTCAACAAACGCGAATGTATTTTGTCCCCCTGCTCCACCAATGTAGCAGGGACTCACTCCGGTAATGTGAAAATGCTGACCGTCCCTAACATAGACAGACGCCACAGAACAAAGATTTGCGCTGCGTGAGCAGAGTTTTTGCCTATAAATCGATAGTTAGCATTACTTGCTATCGTTTTATTAGATAGACATTAACAAGTAGAACTCTCGTTAACCTTGGTCGTGTTATTTAGGCAAAATGCTTGTTTGGATCTTACTACGGGAATGTTAAACATACTCGGACATTATGTTGGCTTTTCTGCGAGAATATACAACCGGGGACCATCACCAACGCGCAGCTATATATTTTTGTGTGATACTGCATGTGCCTGTTTGTAAAAAATTTTCATTTAATAAAAAAGACAAGAAATGGTTGCTCTTTTTCTTTATTTACAGCACACAACACACTCAAATTGGTATGTGCTCCTCATTGTCCACTATCTGCCTTTCCAGCGATGGGATCTTTCCAGTTTTAAAATACGTGTTTAGCTTTGAATTGGCAAACACCCGTGCGTCGTGCGTACTGCCAGGCCACTTCACAGTAACGTCCATAAACCGGTACCTGTAGTCACACACCGCTTGTATGTTGAGGGAATGTTTGCCCTTTCTGTTGATGAAGGCCATGGCGTTGGTGGATGGCTGCTTGATTTCAACATGTGTCCCATCGATCGCTCCCAAACATTGTGGCATGTCATGCACACGGAGGAAGCCCGAAACAAGCTCCTCTGCCCCCGGTTCCGTGAAAGGCGTAATTGTGCATGGTCCTCTGCTGTTGTCGCAATGCATTGCATATGAACAGAGTTTGATGCAGCAGTGCCAATAAACTGCGGAAGGCGCAGGGTTCCACCCTCTGGTCACCGGTCACGTGATGATTACGGCAGCGCGACGTCATCATTTTCTCACCTGCCGCGCTTTTTTGCCGCCCACATTCCAACGCAACGGGGGGCGTTCTCCGACTTCTCCACTCTGGAAGCCGTTTTTGAAAAACTCCGTTCTCGCCCCCAAAAACGCCGGCGCCGTCTGGACGGTAGGCCCAAACGCACCCAAACTTCTCCGTTTCCTCCAAAAAACGTTGTCGTGGGGACAGGGCCTTACACATAGGTTATGTCAATATAGTGACACAAGGATGTGTATTAATGTGTTACTTTTAACACAGTTATGTTTTAAAATGCTATTTAAATATTAGTGCGTTGCTCAGAATTTCAGTTACCCAACACAAGCATGTGTCATTCCACAAAGTTCATCAATATAAATAAAGAAAAGAGAAAAGAAAAAAATATATTTTTATGGTTATTTTATGTTGGCGGTGGCTGAGTAGCTAGCACTCACACTTCACAGCAAGAAGGTTCCGGGTTCAATCCCCAGGTCGCCCGGGCCTTTCTGTGCGGAGTTTGCATGTTCTCCCCGTGTCTGGGTGGGTTTCCTTCGGGCACTCCGGTTTTCCCCATCAACCCAAAACATGCACCATAGGTAAAAATCCTGAGATGGTTCCCGGGCACAGTCATGTGCTGCCCACTGCTCGTAATAATAAGGATGGATTAAATCAGTGCTTCTCAATTATTTTCTGTGACGCCCCCCCTAGGAAGAAGAAAAAATTTCACCCCTCCCCTTCCCTGCACGTGACTATAAATAGTATTATTTGTCTAGATTGTTCTTAGTACACCTCTCCATAACATTGTATCCTTCATTAACATTAAAAACAAAAAAGAAAGAAACTCCCAACAAAGACTGCACTGTCTTTTTGCACTGAGGACTCAAATATTAATGTGTTTTTAATGCAACTTGGCACACATTTGAAACGAAACTTAAAACTACCTCATTTGCAGACTTTGGTTGAGTGGTTAAGTACTGCGTCTTTCATAAGAGTGTCCTGGGTTCGATTCCTGCTATTGACGGATTCATGCGCAAGTTCATTTTGGCGGCATGTGGCTGAGTGGTTAGTGCTCATGCTTCACAGCAAGAAGGTTCAGGGTCGTCCAGGCCTTTCCGTGTGTGTTCTGTGTGGCGTTTGCATGCATGGTCTGGGTTCGATCCCCGGGTCGCCTGAGCCTTTCTGTGTGGAGTTTGCATGTTCTCCCCGTGTCTGGATGGGTTTCCTCCGCGCACTCCTGTTTCCCCCATCAACCCAAAACATGCTCTAGGTAAAATCCTCCAGCTGAGGTCCTGACCAAGCCGAAGCAAGAAGATCATGGAGATGGTCCCCGGGCGCAGTAATGTGCTGCCCACTGCTCCTAATAACAGGATGGGTTAAATGCAGAGAAGAATTTCTCCAGTGTGAGATCAATAAAGTCGCTTCTTTAATTGTTGAAGCTTTGCAGGAGGAATCCTTTTCCATTCTTGCTGAATATACAACTTCTGTATAACAGTCTGGGGTCTCCATTGTCGTATTTTGCGCTTCATAATGCGCCACACATTTTCAATGGGAAACAGGTCTGGACTGCAGACAGGCCAGTCTAGTACCCGCACTCTCTTACTACGAAGCCACGCTGTTGTAACATGTCCAGAATGTGGCTTGGCATTGTCTTGCTGAAATAAGCAGGGATGTCCCTGAAAAAGACGTTGCTTACATGGCAGCATATCTTGTTCCAAAACCCGTATGTACCTTTTCTGCATAAATGGTGCCTTCAGAGATGTGCAAGTTACCCATGCTATGGGCACTAACACACCCCCAAACCATCACAGATGCTGTTTTTTGAACTTTGCGCTGATAACAATCCAGACGGTCCTTTTCTTCTTTGGGCCACAGGACATGACGTCCATGATTTCCAAAAACAATTTGAAATGTGGACTCATCAGACCACAGCACACTTTTCTACTTTGCGTCAGTCCATCTCTGGGTGTTGTTTATATATGGCTTTCGCTTTGCATGGTACAGTTTTAACTTGCACTTGGAGATGTAGCGACGAACTCTGTTAACTGACAATGGTTTCTTGAAGTGTTCCTGAGCCCATGTGGTAATATCCTTTATACATTCATGTCGCTTTTTAATACATTCCCGCCTGAGGGATCAAAGGTCACGGGCATTCAATATTGGTTTTCGGCCTTGCCGCTTATGTGCACAGATTTCTCCAGATTCTCTGAATCTTTTGATGATATTATGGACCGTAGATTATGTAATCCCTAAACTCCTCGCAATTGTACGTTGAGAAACATTGTTCTTAAACTGTTGGACTATTTGGTCACGCAGTTCTACACAAAGTGGTGAACCTCGCCTCTTCCTTGCTTTTGAATGACTGAGCCCTTCGGGGATGCTCCTTTTAGACCTCATGCCACCCACCTGTTTCCAATGAACCTGTTCACCTGTGGAATATTCCAAACAGGTGAATTTTACGGGGGACCCGGTTTCGAATCCCTCCCCCCAAGGGGCAATGAGCAAGCCAGTGTGGGTCCTTGGGCAAGACCCTTCACGGTATAGCCCACCTCATACAATGATGAGAGACAATGAAACTTACGAGATGCCGGCTCAGACGTCAAACAAGAGCCGTTTTCCAATCCAGCGACTGCACGCTTGTGAGCGTCCTTGGAAGGGGATGTGTGTCATATCCGGCGCGACAACTGCTGTTCCATTTCATTTTTTGTCCCCTGCACAGTTAAGATGCGCTCTGAACAGCGCAGTCGTTTCCATGGAAATCGGGGCGTGGACCAAGCGTGCAAACATGCATGCTTCGCACACTATATCCACACACACGGGAGGATATATGACTACAAAGACCGACTCGCCAGCAACATCGCCGTGTGACCAGTTGCGACTTCACTATAAAATGTGTGTACTGGTTCACCTCTCCTACAACTATGCTACATGAAACTCTTCATAAACTACGCTAAACATGTGTGACGGTAGCCGTAACGGCATAGATCACGGCACCTGTTTTACCGTTCACATGCTTTTTCCCTTACACTTCTATATTTCTTTTGCTGTTGTAATGCTGGATATTCTACGGTGTAGCCATGTCCAACGTTTACTCTAAGCTGCGCACTGCTCGCACATTCTCACCGCACAAGAAAACCTATGCAGCGCACTGTAAATCAGGGATGAAAGAGCTTTTAGCGAATCTCCGCTTTTTATTCAGCTGCGGGGTCATTTTTTTATATCTGCAAAGTGCGAGCCGCGCGAGGGGGGGGGTGCATTTCGGATGTGGAGTTAGTGTGTGTTTGCTCAGACACATTAAAAATTAGGGGGAACATTGGCCATGTCCCAATTCCAAGTATTACTAGTTGCAATAGAATCATATTTTTTCTTTAGGGAACAAGGAGCAGACCACCCGGCTCATTGAGCTGAGGCGGGACTTGTTCCATTTCGCAGACGCCCATGCGATAGACGTACTGCACTAAGGACCGAGCGAGTATGCGCTGTCTTGACTGCAGACCGAGACCACACTCACAAGCGTGCAGTCGCTGGATTGGAAAACGGCTAAGGTCTGCGTCAGGTGCTGGGGAACCAGAGCACCTTGATGAAAAATGGGCTACTGGAACAAGGCGGAAATGGGCGAGATGCGAGAACAAGGCTCTGTTGGAATGCTACTACTGCAGTAACCCTAGGCAGAGGGGTTACACGAACAGAATGTGGGATGAATGGTTAATACGATACCCACAGTCCAAGCTAACGGCCAAACAACTAGTAGCTCAGTGTTCCAACATCCACAAACGGCAACTCATAGTCATATAGTCATAGTTTGCTTTATTGTCGAAAACAATCATGTACATGTACATAGAGTGAATTCGAAATTTCGTTTCCCCACTAACCAGGCAGGACAGTGATAGAGTGGGCTAGGTGAGGGGCCGCAACTGCTTTCACAACTAGAGATTGACGAGGTACAACACAAATGCTATGGCAAGGGGGAGCCAAGACGCCAGGTCAGAGGGGAGCTAACACCAACTCCCCAACCAGAGATTGGGTACGAAGTATCACGCTGAGTGAGGCAGCGTCTGACCTGAAAGATAAGATCATGGTATGAATGAACACAAGGCATCTCCGATGCCAGTTACAGAGGCTAAGTGAAGTACCATCTGAAAGTCTCCTAGAACATGTGAATGCAGCACTGAGAGTGATCCCTACCACAACCATCACTGAAACCAATGAGCTGATATACACTTCAGTAGCAGTGATCCTAGAGGTGCTGGGCTATAAGAGCAACCATGGGAGCCATGAGAGACAATACCCACCATGGAAAAGACAGTTAGAGGCTAAAATCAAGCAGGTGCGGAGAGAAGTGAGCCAATTGTCAGAGGCCCAGAAAGGTGCAATGAAAAAGCAAGTACCCAAGAGGTACAGCCAGATGCCCATACCTGAAGCACTTGAAACTGCCAAGCAAAGGCTACAAGCCTTAGCCAGCCGCCTAAAAGGTACACTCGAGATAACAAGGCCAGACGAATAAACCGGTTGTTCGCAACACAACCTGCGAAAGTGTACGGTCAATGGCAGGGGGATAACACCAGAGCAGACCCACCAAGGCTGGAGACTGAAAGGTACTGGAAAGGCATATGGGAAAGGGAGGCATCACATCACACCGATGCACAGTGGCTGGTGGCTCTGAGGAAAGACCACAGCAACCTCCTTGAACAAGATCCAATCACCATCACATCCATTCAGGAGAGTCTCAGGCATGAAAAGTTGGACAGCACCGGGCCCTGACATGATCCACGCATACTGGCTAAAGAAGCTCACTGCTCTCCATGAGCGCCTGGCAGCACAAATGAACCAGCTGCTAAGGGATGGGACTCACCCTGAATGGCTAACCCAAGGGCGTGCGATCCTGATCCTGAAGGATCCCTCGAAGGGTACAGTCCCATCCAACTATCGGCCAATAACCTGTCTCTCCACAACATGGAAGCTCATGTCAGGCATCATGGCGGCTAAGATAAGTGGGCACATGGATCAATACATGAGCACAGCACAGAAGGGCATCGGCAAAAACTCCAGGGGAGCCAAACACCAACTCCTGGTTGACCGAACAGTCGCCCGTGATTGCAGAACCCATCAGACCAACCTGTGCACTGCCTGGATTGATTACAAGAAAGCCTATGACTCAATGCCACACACATAGATCACTGAGTGCTTGGAGCTGTACAATATCAATAAGACTCTAAGGGCATTCATTGCAAACTCAATGCGGTTGTGGAAAACCACCCTTGAAGCCAATGGCAAGCCACTTGCGCAAGTGTCCGTCAAATGTGGCATATACCAAGGAGACGCACTGTCCCCCACTGCTGTTCTGCATAGGTCTGAACCCCCTCAGCCAAATCATTGAAAGCACTGGCTACGGATACCGACTCAGAAATGGGGCCACCATCAGTCACCTCCTCTACATGGATGACATCAAGCTGTACGCTAAGAGTGAGCGAGACATCGACTCACTGATCCACATGTAAGGTCCTATTAAACTAGCCTCCTTACGATGTCACTGAGGTTATTATACAGCTTTTACCTTTCCTCATTGAGAATGACTGCAAATACCATGATGCAATGTTGTTGTGGGTACGTTTATTCTGTGCATGTTTCCCACATGTTTTCTTTTGTAACCAATCCTGTGTAAGGTAGTAGTAATGTGGTGCTTGTTGGCCAATTAGAACAAGGGAGAAACGAAAGTAATTTTGGGCACGACTGTTTTTTTGGGCGGGAGAAAAAAAGTTAGATTTCGTGTGGAGCCAGTGAATGGACAATCCAGAAAAATGGATAGCGAACATGCTTCTAAGTGAGGACTTTTGGACAGAGTAAGCTATCGCTGAAGCACCAGCCCACACATCTAGCTAAGTGCAGTCAGTTTTATAGCCCAGAGATCGTTTAAATTCTGGAGTGTGCTGCGTTGAGCAACTAGGCTAATGTTTTGCCGTTTTCTTTGTCTAGCTGCGTGGAGTGTAGCAATTGCTAAGCGAGTTAAGCACAACATGTCTTCATTGCACTAAGTGAGTTGCATACACGGACTGGTACAGGTTAGTTAAGGAAGAAAGGCTCGTGCTAAAAAGGACTCTTTGCCGTCGGGACTGGCTATTACTGCATCGAGGAAGACTCGCCATCGTCCTGCTCGCTGAGGGTCTTGGAACTGTCGTGAGTAGCAGAATCAGGTTTCGGCTGTCTTCTCCTCCACGTAGCTGGCAGGCTACCACCGCAGCGTGAGTGAGTGAATCTTATTTTTCATACCTCGGATCATTTTCTCATCGGCGGCAGCGTTGTGGATTATACTGTTTTTTTCTCTTCTCATGTGCACCAACGTAATGGGCCCCAACGTTATGCTTGCAAGCAGGTTATCCATTGACTATTGAAACTGGTGTTATGAAACTGAAATTTTCATTAAGCTAGGGAAAGCTTATGTGTTGTTGTTTTTTTAAGGTAACCTCTCTTTTCATTCAGGTTTACTGAGTATTTGTCACGTTCATGTTGGCATCAAAGGTGTCAAGGGTGATTTTGCAAGAGTGTTTTATTTCATATTAGGTTGACCATATTTCTGGCTCGTGGTGACAACTCAGTACACCGATTTCAATAGACTAAGTTATGTTTATCTTACATCCTTTTTTTTTATATGTTGCTCAAATAAATGTCACCTATTTGTTACATTTAATGCAAGGGTGGTGTTGCATCTATTTTCATCATTTAATTTCCTGGAGATTTACATAGGGTATTTCAGGTTGCTGGTACAGTACATCTCCAGTGGAGGCACTGCGCAAGTTGTTAATTTAGGGCATATGCCTACTAGTCTTAGTTAAATGGCTATTTCCCTAACTGTTACGAGTAAACAGGATACCCAGTAAATTCACCATCTACCACTGGAACCCAGGATCCTGTTAGTCGTTTAAATGTGGCTTTAATGTATTCATGACCCTCAAAAAGGGGTTACATTTTGGAGGCACTGCTGGGATCGTCCTGTTTACCATAGAGAATTTATTTTATTCTTTTATTCATTTTTCTCCATTTTCTCATTAGCAGTGAAATTCTTTTTTTTTTGGTGCACCGTCTCATTTTCACACAAAATGGAGCTTGCTAAAGCTGTTGATTGGAGTCGAGAAGAGAATGTCCCTCTCCCTCAGGCCATTGTTATTAGTGATGTGCCTTTAGACACAGAGAATGACTCTATTTTGAAAGTTTTGAACACAGTGAAAGTTTTTGGCAGCAGTCAGATACGGGGGCGACGTGGAGACACTACTGGCAGAAAATGTTTTATACTAGTGCAAACTAGCACAGATTTGGAGTCTCTCACAGTTCCTTCACAAATAGGCATTGAAGGAGAGGCAGGGCCCTGGACTGTGCATATCGTGAAAAGTTTGATTGCAGAGCCCGAATCCGACTTCCACGCCAAGCTATTAGCATTAATGCGGCAAGAGGGTAAAACCTTGAGTGATGTGAAGTCTATTGTGTCTGATGCCCCAGGCCAAAACCCTGATGTGAACATGGATTTAGTGACAGCCATCGGTAGGCTAGTGGACAAGTGTTGCCAGGGGCCGTCTGACGGGCCTAGCTACCGTAAGTTACGACTGTTTTCGGGAACGAAACCTGTTCCAGCAGGTGAAGAAGAATATGACGCCTGGATGGAGCAGGCTACCCAAATGATAAGTGAGTGGCAATGTAGTGATGCAGTTAAGAAGCAGCGCATTGTTGAAAGTTTAAAAGGACCTGCTGCTGACATCGTCCGATTTCTAAAGGTCAGCAATTCCTTGGCTAGTGCCACTGATTACTTAACTGCTTTGGAGACAGTATATGGCACGACAGAGAATGGGCCAGATCTTATGGCCAAGTTTAGGCACACATACCAGGAAGAGGGAGAAAAGCTGTCAGTGTTCCTGTATCGATTGGATAAGTTACTCCACCGAGCCTTATTAAAGGGGGGCATTGGTGCTGAAGGCATGAATAAAGCACGAATGGAGCAACTGATAAAAGGTGCTTTGCCAAATGATATGGTTGCTTTGCGGGTCCGAATAAGCCACACCCTTGCAGCTCCTCCTTCCTTTTCCACATTGATGAAAGAGGTGAGAGAAGAGGAAAACTGGATCAGTGCCAGGGAAAGCGTGAGAGCAACAGCAAAAGTGGCCACCCCAGTCATTCCCGTAGCATCTGAAATTTCTGGATTGGACAGTCTGAAACAAGAAGTCAGAGAATTATCTTCTCAAGTGTCCAAATTGTTGAGCGTGGCAAAAGTAATGCCTAGCTCTGATACACCCAAGACGACTGCAGGCTCTGATGTTCGTGTTTCGGAGGCTACAGCTCAGAGTTGTCCACCAAGAGATGGGGCTGTGAGACCTCAAACAGGCATTTTCTGTTATAAATGTGGAGAAGATGGGCACACAAGGAGAGAGTGCCAGAACTCTGAAGACTTACGGAAAGTCAATCAGAAGCTGTTGAAGATACATAGGAGGCAGGGAAACATAAGCTATCTGATCGCTGGAGTTCAAGCCTTTATGAGGTCGAGAGCCAGATGTCCAACCTTCCAGTATATCGGCTGAAGCCACTGGAAGGAAATGGACCTGTGAAAGTGATGCATCGAAATCACATTCTTCCCTTGGGACAAGAAGTTAGATTGAATGCTGAGAGCACTCCAAAGCCTGCTGCTGTTCCGAGAGCCCTTAGACGAAGGAAAGCTAAAGAGCCCTTTAAACATTCTGCACCGAATGCTGACCCCTCCTCTAATGAACTGACAGGAGAATGTTATTCTTCAGACTCCGATTCAGAGTTTGGATATTATCCTGGAGATTTCGTTCAGATGTTAGGTCCCAATGAACCTGCCATAGGGACAGCAGGAACTGACGTTATGGACACTGCAAGTGAATTGCCTGCTGTAGAGTCTGAGTTGGTTACTAATCTATCAATTCCGGACTTAGCTCCTGTTACTAATTGGTTAGAAACAGACAGTCACCCAATGGAGACTGAGGACAATGGGGGTGTAGCTGCCGACCCAAACGAAGGGGATGGGGTAGATGGAGTTTTGAATGAAAATGTAGGGAACCAAGACTGTGTTTCAGATATTATACCTACAGAAGATTCAAATGTAGACAGTGCTGATCTCCCGTCTAGAAGGTCTCAGCGGGAGAGGAAACCAACTGAAAGATTTACTTATGATACTTTAGGGGAGCCCACTAGGGAAATTGTGAGTTTTAAGAGTTGTACTGATCACTTACTTACTACCAAATCTGTTCAGTTCCCCGATCACTTCAATCAGTTACATGCATGGTGGTGCACTTCTAAAGCTTTATGTGGGAGCTGCATCATGTCCCCTATCCATTCACCTGCTCTTACTGTATAGGATAGCATCGGTAATGATAGGCTACCCCTTTGTAATCTGGGTTACAGTTTACTCTAAACAACAGCATGGGGACATGCTGTAATGTTGGTGGGGGGAGTGTGTAAGGTCCTATTAAACTAGCCTCCTTACGATGTCACTGAGGTTATTATACAGCTTTTACCTTTCCTCATTGAGAATGACTGCAAATACCATGATGCAATGTTGTTGTGGGTACGTTTATTCTGTGCATGTTTCCCACATGTTTTCTTTTGTAACCAATCCTGTGTAAGGTAGTAGTAATGTGGTGCTTGTTGGCCAATTAGAACAAGGGAGAAACGAAAGTAATTTTGGGCACGACTGTTTTTTTGGGCGGGAGAAAAAAAGTTAGATTTCGTGTGGAGCCAGTGAATGGACAATCCAGAAAAATGGATAGCGAACATGCTTCTAAGTGAGGACTTTTGGACAGAGTAAGCTATCGCTGAAGCACCAGCCCACACATCTAGCTAAGTGCAGTCAGTTTTATAGCCCAGAGATCGTTTAAATTCTGAGTGTGCTGCGTTGAGCAACTAGGCTAATGTTTTGCCGTTTTCTTTGTCTAGCTGCGTGGAGTGTAGAAATTGCTAAGCGAGTTAAGCACAACATGTCTTCATTGCACTAAGTGAGTTGCATACACGGACTGGTACAGGTTAGTTAAGGAAGAAAGGCTCGTGCTCAAAAGGACTCTTTGCCGTCGGGACTGGCTATTACTGCATCGAGGAAGACTCGCCATCGTCCTGCTCGCTGAGGGTTTTGGAACTGTCGTGAGTAGCAGAATCAGGTTTCGGCTGTCTTCTCCTCCACGTAGCTGGCAGGCTACCACCGCAGCGTGAGTGAGTGAATCTTATTTTTCATACCTCGGATCATTTTCTCATCGGCGGCAGCGTTGTGGATTATACTGTTTTTTTTTCTCTTCTCATGTGCACCAACGTAATGGGCCCCAACGTTATGCTTGCAAGCAGGTTATCCATTGACTATTGAAACTGGTGTTATGAAACTGAAATTTTCATTAAGCTAGGGAAAGCTTATGTGTTGTTTTTTTTTTTAAGGTAACCTCTCTTTTCATTCAGGTTTACTGAGTATTTGTCACGTTCATGTTGGCATCAAAGGTGTCAAGGGTGATTTTGCAAGAGTGTTTTATTTCATATTAGGTTGACCATATTTCTGGCTCATGGTGACAACTCAGTACACCGATTTCAATAGACTAAGTTATGTTTATCTTACATCCTTTTTTTTATATGTTGCTCAAATAAATGTCACCTATTTGTTACATTTAATGCAAGGGTGGTGTTGCATCTATTTTCATCATTTAATTTCCTGGAGATTTACATAGGGTATTTCAGGTTGCTGGTACAGTACATCTCCAGTGGAGGCACTGCGCAAGTTGTTAATTTAGGGCATATGCCTACTAGTCTTAGTTAAATGGCTATTTCCCTAACTGTTACGAGTAAACAGGATACCCAGTAAATTCACCATCTACCACTGGAACCCAGGATCCTGTTAGTCGTTTAAATGTGGCTTTAATGTATTCATGACCCTCAAAAAGGGGTTACACACACCACCAGAATCTACAGCACAGACATTGGAATGTCATTCGGGCTTGAGAAATGTAGTAGGATGGTGACCAAGCGAGGGAAGGTAGTCCACACAGAGGGGGTCTCACTCCCAGAGGGAACAATAACAGACATTGAGGACAGTTACAAGTACCTTGGTATCCCACAAGCAAATGGCAACCTTGAAGAGGCAACAAGGAAAGCAGCTACAGCCAAATACCTGCAACGAGTAAGGCAAGTCCTAAGAAGTCAGCTCAATGGCAAGAACAAGGCCCAGGCAATAAACAGCTATGCCCTGCCAGTGATCAGATACCCAGCAGGAATCATAAGCTGACCAAAGGAGGAGATACAGACCACAGACGTTAAGACACGAAAGCTCCTGACCATGCATGGAGGGTTCCATCCCAAATCCAGCACCCTGAGACTGTACACGAGCCGGAAGGAAGGAGGCCGTGGACTAGTGAGTGTAGGAACCACTGTCCAGGATGAAACATCCAAAATCCATAAGAACATCAAGGACAAGGCCCCGACAGTTGATGTGCTCAAGGAATGCCTCAGATAGTGGAGTGCAGAGGAAGAGGTGCTGGAGGGACCATCATGGCAGGACAAACCCCTACATGGGGCGTACCACCGAAACAGAACTGAAGTGGCTGATATCAAGAAATCCTACCAATGGCTGGAGAGGGCTGGTCTGAAGGACAGCACAGAGGCCCTCATCCTGGCTGCACAGGAGCAGGCCTTGAGCACCCGAGCAATAGAGGCCCAGATCTACCACACCAGACAAGACCCAAGGTGTAGGCTGTGCAAAGAGGCTCCTGAGACAGTCCAGCACATAGCTGCAGGGTGTAAGATGCTGGCAGGGAAAGCATACATGGAGCGACACAACCAAGTGGTGGGCATAGTGTCCAGAAACATCTGTGCAGAGTACGGGCTGGAGACCCCAAGGTCAAGGTGGGAAACACCTCCGAAGGTTGCGGAGAATGACCGAGCCAAGATCCTGTGGGACTTCCAGATACAGACTGACAGAATGGTGATGGCGAACCAGACATAGTGGTGGTGGATAAGCAACAGAACAGAGCCGTGGTGGTGGACATTGCAATACCAAGCGATGGTAACATCACGAGAAACTAGAGAAATAGCAGGGGCTCAAGGAAGAGCTGGAGAAGGCCTGGAAGGTGAAGGCATCAGTGGTGTCTGTGGTGATTGGAGCACTCGGGGCTGTAACCCCCAAACTGGAGGAGTGGCTACAACAGATCCCAGGAAAAACATCAGACATCTCAGTCCAGAAAAGTGCAGTACTAGGAACAGCAAAGATACTGCGCAGAACTCTCAAGCTCCCAGGCCTCTGGTAGAGGACCCGAGCTGGTCATCCAGCTCGGGTCCTCTACCGTGGAAGGTGAGGACCACCGTGGAAGGTGAGGAGCACATTTTATTTATAATATATATATATATATATATATATATATATATATATATATATATATATATATATATATATATATATATATATATATATATATATATATATATATATATCTCAAGACTGTTTGGATAGGTGCATATAGCAGTGCTTATGGAGACGGCAGAGCGGAATTCAATTTCTAAAAGACTTTTCGTGGCTCACCTTACGGCCTAATAGGCAGGCTGAAATGTGTTCATGATTACGCATAATCTGAATTATTATAATGTTATATATTCAAGGGCTTCGGACAAATTATTCCTTCCTGATTTGACTTGTGTAGTTACTATAACAGCAGGGGACTTTTGCCATAGCTTGAATCCCATGAATATACAATATATTTGTGTTTTCTTTTCCATATGGAGATCGAACTGTATTGAATGCAATGAACCAGTAATTGTACCTGTTTTTTTGTTTTGTTTTTTTTCATACTACTGATACAAACCAGTCATGCCTGTAGAGGGTGGATTGAAGTTGGATAAGTGGTTCGTTTTTTTCCTTCAACATTATTCTCTTCAGCATTATTGTCATTATCACTCTGGTAAGTAAAATCATGCTTTTTGTAATAAAACCTTTCACAGTCCAATTCAAGGAAACTCGGCCATGAAAACAAGTGAACCAGTCTGATAAGATTTTGGATGTTGTGCTTTTCAACATCCTGGACTCTTCGTTTTTGGTCCTGGAAAAAAAATCAATCTTCAATCTTGATTCAGTATAATTTATTTTCATAGCAGTCAACTCACAGAGCTTCTTATAAATCTCCATCCTGTACATTTACATGGCCAGTAAAAATCTGATAACACGTGACAAGTGACTGATGTATGTTGTTGACAAATATCAGATAAGTGATGACTCTACAAATTCAGAAAAGAATGAAGAGAGATTTATTTTTCCCATTTGTCATTTAGAGTCATTGTATAAAATATCACTCATTCTAACTCCTTTCTCTGCTTCTCTGTGCAGTTGTGTGGCCTTGCCCTCATTATGACTGGCATCCTGGTGCAGGTCTCTCTACACAACACTCAGGCCTCAGTCTCGTGGGTTCCTATCGCCTTCATCTCTTTTGGAGCCATCGTGTTTCTCATCCCCTTCTTCGGCTACTGCGGTGCCTGGAAGGGGAACCCCTGCATGGTTCCCTGCCAGGAGAAAGGATGCAACTATTCCTTACCTGGCTGACAACATGAAATCTCAGTCTATTTCAAACCCACAAACACTTTAAGACAGAAACTGGTCCACCCAAAGGACAAAACACCGAGCCACAAACAAAGCAATGTGATCTACTCCATTCAGTGTAGTGAAGACTGCAGTGAGCGCTACACTGAAGGAACAAAACAGCCACTTCACAAGAGGATGGGCGAGCCAGAGTGGAACTTCATCTGCCATACATCTCCACTATTACCATTATTAGTCTAATTTGACTAATAAAGGTATTAGTCAAATTAGACTTTCCCATTACATACAAAACTAAAACATAATGTGAATACACATTACTGTTCCACACCCAAGGACACACATTTATAAACATGCAAAAAACAATTATAACATAAATAGTGAATCCAATGACGATGGCACAGAAGGTCTTAAAAACAAAAAACAAACAAAAAAAAGCTGGTGCATTGTGATGAAGATGGATGGATGTATGGATGGGGAAAAAAAGTTCTCATTGCCTACGCCTTGAACCTTTGCCATTTGTCCTTGAAATAGCATCTGATCCAGGAGCAGGAGGAGCGAAGGAACTCTGGCTGTGGCGGGGGCATTTAAAAGAACCTGTGTCCACACTGCACTGCTGTTGATCGTGGGGCGGCTCCCAGCAGTGCTCGTGGGGCGGGCCGCAGCATCATGGAGCTCAAGGAAAAGGAGCAAGATGAGCTTGTTTCACTTGATGCAGATGAAGACGACAGCCTAGACAGTGTTGTCCACTGTCTTTTGAGTTTGTTGAAACCCATAAAGGACTCTTTGGGTTTTTCTGTCTCTATGGGGCAGTGTGATAAGAGCAGTTTGCCTAAGTCTAAACTTAGAAAAACTGTGAATGTAAGGAAATAGGAAATTAATACCTGCTGAAGAAAATGTGCAGTCTAAGTCTAAATCTAAGTGTGCTCTGTCTGTGACATGGTGTCTCTGTGTCTGAGGCCCCTTTTGGATCTTCTCTGTTTTTGCCCCTGCAGCAGCACACACAGCACAACAACAGGTCAGAAAACCAGGCCTAAACCAGGTCTAAACCAGGACTAAATGAGGACTGAACCACGTCTAAACCAGGACTAAACTCGGACTGAAACAGGTCTAAACCAGGTCTAGCCCAGGACTGGACCTGTTCAGGCCTATGCCCGGTTCCTAGGGCAGCAGTAGCTCAGTTGAGGTGTATCTGCCCCCGAGGGAGGTGAATAGTGCAAAATAGATTTTTGTCACTGGTCTTTTTTACCAATGACAAAAATCTGCACACTCGGGCCTGGGCAGGACTCGGATGGGAGACACTGGGAATTCCAGGAGCCACAAGGGGGCGCCAGTCACAAAAACTGTCGTTCTGTCCTTAGGCAAGACACTTCACCCACATTGCCTAGTATGAAAATAGTGTGTGCGTGAGTGTTGGAGGTGGTCAGAGATGGCGCAGATTGGCAGCCTCGCTTCTATCAGTCTGCCCCAGGGCTGCTGTGGCTACAAAGGTAGCTTACCAACACCAAGTGTGGAGAGGCCACGCACAGAGGGGCTAGAGTTCAAAGTGTACTTTATTGTCAATTCACTTTGTAACAGACATTACACAGACAACTGAAATTGCATTTCACCAGACTCCAAATGTGCATTTTAACTAAACACACACACACACACACATATATATTTCTTCTATCATCGGTTGTTCTAGCACCCTAATCCCTTTTCCTTCAGCTGACTTGGTGCGATCGGAGAGGGAGCGAAATTCTATTACCCAAGTTCCTCCGCTCTCAAGTATCTAAATGCTAACGAGGAGGGGGCGCCTGGGACGGAGGGGAGGAGGGGCGAGGCGGAGGGGGCGTAAGGAAATGACAGCGAGAAGTATTTGTCGTCAGGAAGTGTGCTCATGAGGGTCAGAAACAGGTTAGGAACAGAAATGAGCGGAGAAAAGGAGGAGGTAGTTTAGGTTCATTTGGTGTCACATAATATTCTAAAGTCCTATTGAGCAGGGAGGTAGTTTTGAATTCAGCGGTGCCAAATTGCAGTTTTGTCCTGGTTTATAGCTAATATTTCTGTAATTACCCATTGACTATGCATGAATTGTGACAATGGCTACGTTCAGACTGCAGCCTGAAGTGACCCAAATCCAATTTTTTCGCCTCTATGCGACCTGTATCTGATCTTCTAAGTGACACAGATCCGATTTTTTCAAATGCGACCCAGGCCACTTGGATATGTGGTCCTAAATCTGATACATATCCGATCTTTTGACATGCGACTTCAGTCTGAACGGCCAGGTCACATTCATCCGACCATCAACAAGCAAGAGTGGTACAAGTACGCACTCACAAATGTACACAAATGTTCTTCTCGTCATACAAAAATTGTGTATGAAGTCCATGTCAGTGAAGCAGCAAAGCACATAGCGATCCCACCACTCTCAGCACCAATATGTTCCTTTCTACGGACGTTGCTGCCACTGCCCCACAAGGAAAATGGCCAAAATCCTTGTCCTTCTCCTGCTCAATCTCATCCTTTAAAGAAATAAGTTGTACATGTTCTGGCTCTGGTACGACAGCAACTTTAAAATCCTCCAGACGCTCAATGCTAACGTCCATGTTTATGCGACTTCCGTAAACACTGAGCACACTCGCTGCACGTGACCTCGTCGTGTCCTCCAAGGCGCATGCGGGACACTTTTGAGGCATTTAAAGTTCACACTGAAGATCACATACAAGTTGCATTTAATTGGAAATGTGAACGACCTCGCAAATTGGATTTCACCAAAAAATCCAAATTGAGCATTAAGCCCTGCAGTTTGAACGTAGCCGATGTGACCCAAAAACAGTCTGCTGACACACAGTGGCTAGAACTCTTTCCTACTGTGGCAAGACGAGGGTGATGGTCAAGAAAATTTAATAGAATCGTTCAATTATAACCAAGCCACGCCACTGGGCATATCTCAGAAAATAACTAAAAGGTCTCACAGGTTCATTCTTGTTCATTTTCAAAGTTTCTTTTTTAAATAAGTTGTTAATATATTTTACACATAATTTAGTTGAGAGGACATGTGCATAAAAAGTTCTGTCTTTCATTAGTTCAGCTCAAACTCTGTGAAATAGCAAGTTGGGAATTCTTCCATGAACAGAAATGGAGGTCTCAGACATAATTTGTCTCCATCTATAACTCTATCCTCAAACCTAAATCAACAAAGAAAACAAAAGGGCAGCAGGTCAGGTCCAGACGTGTGAAAACACCATTATGGTCCTGAATGGTTCCGCGAACAAGACCCACACTCCACTCCCACTGCAGATCTAATAGGCCCACCTAACTAACACAAACTGAATAATAATAATTCATAGCATTTATATAGTGCCTTTCATGACACCCAAAGCGCGTTACAGTTCATTGTTCATTCACTCCACACTTGGTGGTGGTAAGCTACTTCTGTAGCCACAGCTGCCCTGGGGCAGACTGACGGAAGCGAGGCTGCCAATCTGCGCCATCAGCCCTTCCGACCACCTCCAACACTCACGCACACACCACTTTCATACTAGGCAATGTGGGTGAAGTGTCTTGCTTAAGGACACAACGACAGTTTTTTTTTTTTTTTTTGCCACTGGCGCCCCCCTGTGGCACCTGGAATTCCCGGCGGTCTCCCATTCAAGTACTGACCAGGCCCTGCCTTGCTGAGCTTCTGAGATCTGACGAGATCAGGCTTTGACAAGCAGATGTGGCTGAAAACAAATATGTGTGATAGCTTCAAAGTAATTTAACTGTAGTTAGCGCCCCCTTCAGGCAGATATAGGCAGTGTCCACCAGCGTCTGACCGGAACTGAAGAAGCAGCTTGGAGGAGCTGAGAAACGTATTCGACCAAATAAACTTTTGTCCAGTTGACAAATTGAATTTCTCCTTTAGCCGTGGATTCTACCTGGACGACTGAGGGATTCTACACACGAGGGAATGAATAATGCAAATCGCAAAGCGAGTTTGAGTGCCTGGAAAAGCACTGTATCAGACTAATGCATGAGATACAAACTGGGAATCCTATGTTCTACTAGACTGTTACTACATTATTTACAGATATGACGTAGTTGTGGTTACATACACTTTTGAACTGTCTTGTTTGATGAAAGCAAAGCTCGATATCATCTGGGAAGTTTCTGGTTGGACCCAGAAGTGACATCATCACTTAACAATCTCATGACCCTAAACTTATCAAGTATTTATTAAGTGACAAATAAACTGCATCGCTTATCTCCATATTTAGTTATAGCATTTTCTATTCTAACTTCTAACTTCTATTCTATTCTATTCATTTTCTATTCTAACAGACTGTGGCGAGTGTCTATCTATCCACAGAAATGGACAAACTTAATTATGACAAGGGGCGCCCGTGATTCACTCTTCTTACGCTTGGTGCTCGTCTCCTGCTGTCACTGTAGTCCTGACAGCTCGTGACCACATGAGGCTGAGCTTACGTTATTAGTTAGTTTCAATCTCTTTTTACAGTGCCGACATTTGAGATTACGTTCTATAATTCCGATGGGGGCGGCGGAATTTTTGGATTTCGGCTAATGATGAGATATTTCTGTGTGTTTAATGCAATTCTATAAATAAGGAGGACATTTTTGGTGCACATCTTATTATCATTTCTCATATTCACTTCTTATAGCATTGCTGGTTTGGAATATTTGCACGTTTTTGTCAGTATAGATTTTTATTTTATTTTATTTATTTATTTTATTTATTTATTTGAATGGGACAGCATGTATTAATGAATGACTAGTGCCGTAAATACACCGGATTTAGCTAGGAGCTAATTTCCATCCGTAGTCCCATTGGGAGGGGTAAAACAGGATACAATAAAATAGCAGAACATGCAGTGACAGACAATAATAAAAACACAGTCTAGATTAAGACAATACAACAAACATTATACACATGGTTGGACAAGACATAAAACAAATCTGTACAATCACTTAAAATGCCATGAGGTAGTTCTAATACTAAGGTGCTTTTAGTTAAAGTGCCTATGACTGTGCTCATGCACTCACTCACTACAACTTACATACACACACACTCAGCTTCATACACACACATTCACATTCTAAAAGTGCTTTTAGTTAAGGTGCCTATGATAGTGCTCATGCACTCACTCACTACAACTTACATTCACACACTCAGCTTCATACACACACATTCACATTCTAAAAGTGCTTTTAGTTAAGGTGCCTATGATAGTGCTCATGCACTCACTCACTACAACTTACATACACACACTCAGCTTCATGCACACACATTCACATTCTAAAAGTGCTTTTAGTTAAGGTGCCTATGATAGTGCTGATTCACTCACTCACTACAACTTACATTCACACACTCAGCTTCATACACACACATTCACACTCTAACACAACTAGTCTAAAAAGATTAAAATGATTTTTAGTGGTCACATCTTTGATTATTAAATAGCCAACCCTTTAGTTGTTTTTTAAAAGACCCAAAGGTGGTGCTGTCCCTGACTGCAGCAGGCAGAGTGTTCCAGCTCAAACAGCCCTTTATAGAAAGAACGTTTTGGGCAGAGGTGCACTTTCTAAACTGGACTTCACAGTCTCCCCTCATTGTGGATCTCGTGCTGGCCTCACGGTTCCTTTTTTTGATGAATTCTACCATAGGTGGTGGGGCAATGCCATTTAGGACTTTATATACAAGACAACAATATTTAAAAAAAATTTAGATTTTCGAAATTTAAATATAAATTTAAATTTTATATTTGTCTAAAAGTGGACATATGTGATAGGATTGGGGCTTCCGATCTAATATCTTTATTGATCTTTTGTACAGTTGTTCAATTGGCTTGAGAGCAGTGACACCAGCAAATGACCACACTGTAAAACAATAGTCAATATGAGAGAAGAGCATAGAATGGAGGTAAGACTTTGCTGCCTCTGCTGTAATAAATGGCCGAATCTGTTTGAAATTTTGCATATTAAATTTGATGGTATTTGTAACTTTTTTAATGTGTTTTTTGAATGTGAGATTATAATCTAATATAACTCCGAGATATTTATATTGAGTCACCAACTCCAATTCCTCTCCATCCAAAAACACAGAAGAGTTTGACTGATTCAGTGTTTTTTTGCTGAAAGTCATAGAAACTGTCTTTTTAAATTGAGTAAGAGGCAGCTTTGTTGAAGCCAGTTGTGCACCTTGCTAAGTCCAGTTGTAAGCTTGGCAGCAACAGTGCTGACATCCCTACCCTGGATAAAAAGGACAGCATCATTCGCATACATCAACGTATTAAATTCAGGGCAGACATCCGGTAAATCGTTGATGTATAATGAAAATAGCAGTGGTCCGAGTACAGAGCCTTGTGGGACTCCGACACTGCTGCTGAGGCACTGGGAGGTTACTCCCGTTTACTGTGACAGACTGTACTCTATTTGATAAGTAAGACTGGAACCAAAGCAAAGCATCTGCTGAGAAATTGAAATGTGAGAGCCTGGTCATTAACACTTGGTGGTTAACCGTGTCAAACGCTTTCTTAAAGGGATATTTTAGGATTTCTGACATGGGGGCTCATTTCCGAGTTAGCCAGAGTGCTGCAGAGATGTGGAGACACTTTTTAGCGAATTTCATGCAGTCCTTCCAGCTGCAGAGTTTTCAGATGCTAGGCTAGCGCAAGTCAATGGTAAATAGTAGCCGGATTTAAATCAGGCTTACCCACACCATAGTGCACCCAAAACAAGTCAATTATAACGGCAGACTGTCGATGTAAATATATGTTGATTGAGTAATTTTTGAAATCAAACTGACTGCAAATAGCATGAATCATTCCATATCTGAGGGACTAGCTTTGCAGCAGCAGCGGAATTTTACTTTACTCTAGTTGGTTGTGAAGTGACCAATCACGTAAACAGAGAAGCGAGAAAAGTCATAGTAGGGAAGACCACAGAGTGAAGAGGTGAATTTTAAAGGAACTACCGGGCAAAATGGTGTTTCAGTGTGCATTTAGAAAATGTACAAATAAAGCCCGCAGGTGGGCACCACAAAGTTTTCACAGCTTTCCGGTGCACGATCGAGAAAGGACGCGACTGTGGCTTGTAGCTGCTGGCTTAGACATCAACACACCGGTGGTGGAGACGCTACATAAACTGAAGATTTGCAGTGATCATTTCGGACCAGACTACTACACCAAATCCCTTGGAAAGGCTAATCTGACAACCACTGCAGTACCATCTGACTTTCCAAGCGCAAGATCCCGTGATGAAGAACAGGTTTGTACCTTTTTTACCCAAGCTTGCTCCTGTCGTTATGTTAGCGTGCTGGTCAAAAGGCATGCACGCTCATAAAGTTGTTGCTAGCCCATTAACATTCATGTTGAACACGGAACTGAAAAGACAGCCCCGCATTGATCGTTCATTCCAACGAACAATGCAACAACCCGGTTTTCTGTAGCTGTAGCGGGGGCTAACTCACCGATACTCTCTCGCGTTCTGCCCTTTCAACATCCATCTCTCTCAACTCTTCGTCTGTATATTCCAAGCATCGGGGAGACCTCCAAACGTGGCCATGTCTGGAGTGTAGAACAGGGCAGGCTACTGCCCTGCTACTGTACTGTACTGCTACGGCTAACGACGACAGCTGAAGGTAAACAAAAAACAGCTGGAAACCTAACTGCAAGGTGATATCACTCCGCCCACGCCTTTACCTGGCCAGCCAAATTATATCTCTCTGTATTTCCTATACAGCGCGATACCATCTGGACACCCTCCATCCACTCTCGCTCCTCCGGTTAACAACGGACTCCGCGATTCTGATTCGTTCAAAGATGGTGACGTCAGTGCACCCGCCTTTGCCCGCAAAGTCACTCTTAGGCAGCGGAAGTTCCTCCTCAGTTTTGAATCAAGATGGCGCAATCTCTGATTGGTTCACTTAGCCGTCTGTCTACGCGCAACAGCAGCGCATTCTGTGGATCAAGCGTTACCAGACTCATCCGCTGGTACAGCGATGAGTCATGGATTCTTCCAGGCAACCCATGCCTAGCTAGATCGGGGAAAAAACGCGCTGTTGCATAAGGACATAAATCCTTTAAAGTACAAGGTTGATTCTATTTCTAAAATTGTTCCATCAACACAGACATTTGCATCGACAGTCTGGCGTTATAGTTGACTTGTTTTGGGTGCACTATGGACTGGGTAAGCCTGATTAAAATAAGGCTACCATTTACCATTGACTTGCGCTAGCCTAGCAACTGAAAACTCTGCAGCTGGAAGGACTGCATGAAATTCGCTAAAAAGTGTCTTCACATCTTTGCAACACTCTGGCTAACTCGGAAATGAGCCCCCATGTCAAAAATCCTGGAATATCCCTTTAAGGTCTAGAAATACAGCGCTGACATATGTATTTTTATCTAGTAATGTTTTAATTTTTTCAATAAACCAGCAGTTAGCCGTCTCCGTCGAGTGGTTTGGTCTAAAGCCAAACTGCATTTTGTGGAGTTTGTTGACTCCTGTCTCAAGATGTTTGATTTATTGGTTTGCGATGCATTTTCTGTGATTTTAGATACTATGGGTAAAATACTGATTGGTCAATAATTACTTATTTGGGTTTTAGATCCTGATTTAAAGATTGGTGTTATTTTTGCTTCTTTCCAAGATAACAGAACTGCTTTTTCATTGATTGACTGATTTACCAGGTGAGTAATGGGTTGTACCAGTGCCTCAGCATGCAGTTTTAGGAAATTGGCATCAATTCCATGCATGTCCTTGGCTTTGGAATTTTTGATGGCAGCAATAACTTTTGCTACCTCTGATACAGTCACATTTTGGAGATGAAAAATTGGCTGATCTACTTTTGTACACTGATGGGCAGTCGTAGTAGGGGAGAAGAGCTTTGTGATTTCAGACACACTCTCAATAAAATAGGTGTTGAAAGCATTTGAAACAACTGCTGAGTCCTTGACCAATTCATTATTAAGCTCAATTTCTATTGGTTTTGTTTCAGAATGGGAATGTTTACCTAAGAGTTTGTTCAAAGTTTGCCAAATTTTTTTCCCATTACCTTTGTTACTTTCTATGATGCTGACAAAAAAATTAGCTTTTGCCTTTCTTAAAGTTTGAATAACTTTATTTCGAGCATGTGCATGCTTATAGCTGCCGACAGGCCCTCCCATACGACCGCGACCGACGCTCACGCACACCAGTTTCATGAAGGGTAATGTGGGTGAAGTGTCTTGCCAAAGGATACTATGGCAGTCCGAGCGACGTTTACCATTAAAGGGCCCATATTATGCTATTTTCTGATCTATGTTCTAATGTTTCCTCGTCACAAACAGACCTGGAGTTGTGTTTTGTTTCATTCACATGTTTAACACGCAAAAAAAACCTGCAGATTAAGGCTACGTTTATATGACGACGGTCTGAACAGAAGACGCAAAACTGGCGTCGCGTCTTCACTTTTTATTCCGCGTTTAGACGAGCGTTTTCAGGAGGAAACCTGCGTGCGTACGGTGACGCAAAAGTGTGTGGAATTCGATTGGGTATGCATGCCAGGCGGCTATTTGGCGCTGTGACACATTATCACTATGTCCCGTGCATGAGTAGATTCTTCCTTCTTCTCATCTGCGCCGCAAAAAGCAAAAAAATAAATAAAAAAATTGTGTGGTCAGATGAAGAAGTTCAACTATTGCTTCAGATCACGTTAGATGTCAGGGAAATCACCTTTTCACTGGTGATCGACTTCAGGAGACCACTACCTCACTCACCGGTGAACATCCAGGGGCAGGACATAGAAACTGTGGACAGTTTCAAGTACCTGGGTGTTCACCTCAACAATAAACTGGACTGGTCCCACAACACCGACGCCCTGTACAAGAAGGGCCAAAGTCGCTTCCACCTCCTGAGGAGACTGAGGTCCTTTGGAGTGTGCAGGCCTCTGCTCAAGACTTTTTATGACTCTGTGGTGGCCTCTGCTCTCCTCTACGCTGTCGTCTGCTGGGCCCCGAGCAGCAGAGAGCGGGACAGGAAGAGACTTAACAAGCTGGTCAGGAGGGCCAGCTCTGTCCTGGGCTGTCCTCTGGACTCTGTAGAGGAGGTGGCTGAGAGGAGGGTGCTGGACAAACTTACGTCCATCATGGACGACACCTCTCACCCTCTGCACCGGACGGTAGAGGAGCTGAGCAGCTCCTTCAGCAGCCGACTGACCCAGTGCAAGAAGGAGCGCTACCGCAGATCCCCACGGCCATCAGACTGTATAACTCCACTGTATAGTCCAGACGTGCAATATCGTTTTTCAATACTCTCCTAGTTACTGTTTTATTATTATTACTTATTTTATTATTACTTATATTATTCCATTCTTGTCTGCACACACTTTTCTTTCTTGTTCAAACTGTCCCTACCTGGAGCTACTTTGGCAAGTAAATTTCTCCTGCGTGAGATCAATAAAGTCTTATCTTTTTCCTACACACATCTATAGACATTAAAAGGATAGTGTTTTTTTTTTTTTTACGTGAATCTGTATGGCGTCCCCTTCAGCAGTGTCGTGCATTAACACTGACTTACCCCTGACAGTGTCCTCTGAGCCGAGTTCTGCCCCAGTTCTGGAGCTGACGAAAGTAGGTCCGGTAAGTTAGCGGGGACAGTTAATAAAGCTTGTTTTTCTTCTCAAAACAATATTTGTCCAAAAAGTGATACATTTGCGTCACAAAATTCAGCAGTCGGAATCGCTTGGTCCTATTTTCTCTCGAGTCGTATCACTGCGCGCCCATTTGTATTATTAGCCTGTTCACTTGTAAACATTGCCACTTACAAGTGAACAGGCTAATGATACTAAGCTTTATTAACTGTCCCCGCTAACTTTCCGGACCTACTTTCGTCAGCTCCAGAACCGGGGCAGAACTCGGCTCAGAGGACAAGGGGTCAGGGGTAAGTCAGTGTTAATGCACGACACTGCTCAAGGGGACGCCATACAGATTCACGTAAAAAAAACAGCACTATCCCTTTAAAAACCAGGCAGACAGTCAAAGTTATATTTTACTTGCAAGGGGAGAAGTGACCCAGCGTAAGCGCTCCAAGGCTCCGCTCGCAGAGTTCTCCGCTGGGGCACTTCAGCTCCTGCCTTTTATTATAAAGCTTGAATGGGAGGTTACAGGGGTGGGGCAAAAAACACAAAGTTCACACACAGCAGTTAAAAGAAACAACATGATAAAACAAATCTCTTGCACTTCTGTTTCTGTACTAATGATAAAGTAAGCTCTTAACACACAGACATGAGTCACTGATAACATCATATTTGATGACACCATAGTAATTCTTCCAACAAAGACTAAACCTGGACTAAAACAGGTCTAAAACAGGACTAAACTAGGAACAAACCAGGACTAAGACCGGTCTAAACCAAGACTAAACCAGGACTATACCTGGACTAAGACAGGTCTAAAACAGGACTAAACCTGGACTAAGACAGGTCTAAACCAGGACTATACCTGGACTAAGACAGGTCTAAAACAGGACTAAACCTGAACTAAGACAGGTCTAAACCAGGACTACGACAGGTCTAAACCACATCTAAACCTGGTCTAAGACAGGTCTAAAACAGGACTAAACTAGGACCAAATCAGGTCTAAAACAGGACTAAACTAGGACCAAACCAGGACTAAACCAGGACTCAACCTGGACTAAACCAGGGACAAAGACAGGTCTAAAACAAGACTAAACCTGGACTAAAACGGGACTAAACCAGGACTAAGACAGGACGAAACCAGGACTCAACCTGGACTAAACCAGGGATAAAGACAGGTCTAAAACAAGACTAAACCTGGACTAAAACGGGACTAAACCAGGACTAAACTTGGACAAAACCAGGACTAAACCAGGACTAAGACAGGACTAAACCAGGACTAAGACAGGACTAAACCAGGACTAAGACAGGACTAAACCAGGACTCAACCTGGACTAAACCAGGGATAAAGACAGGTCTAAAACAAGACTAAACCTGGACTAAAACAGGACTAAACCAGGACTAAACCTGGATTAAAACAGGTCTAAAACGGGACTAAACCAGGACTAAACCTGGATTAAGACAGGTCTAAAATGGGACTAAACCTGGATTAAGACAGGTCTACAACTGGACTAAACCTGGACTAAAACAGGACTAAACTTGGACTAAAACAGGAATAAACCAGGACTAAACCTGGATTAAAACAGGTCTAAAACAGGACTAAACCTGGAGTAAGACAGGTCTAAACCAGGACTAAACCTGGACTAAGACAGGTCTAAACCTGGACTAAACCAGGACTAAACCTGGATTAAGACAGGTCTACAACAGGACTAAACCTGGATTAAGACAAGTCTAAAACGGGACTAAACCAGGACTAAACCTGGATTAAGACAGGTCTACAACAGGACTAAACCTGGACTAGACCAGGAATAAACCAGGACTAAACCTGGATTAAAACAGGTCTAAAACAGGACTAAACCTGGAGTAAGACAGGTCTAAACCAGGACTAAACCTGGACTAAGACAGGGATAAAGACAGGTCTAAAACAAGACTAAACCTGGACTAAAACGGGACTAAACCAGGACTAAACTTGGACAAAACCAGGACTAAACCAGGACTAAGACAGGACTAAACCAGGACTAAGACAGGACTAAACCAGGACTCAACCTGGACTAAACCAGGGATAAAGACAGGTCTAAAACAAGACTAAACCTGGACTAAAACGGGACTAAACCAGGACTAAACCTGGATTAAGACAGGTCTAAAATGGGACTAAACCAGGACTAAACCTGGACTAAGACAGGTCTAAACCTGGACTAAACCAGGACTAAACCTGGATTAAGACAGGTCTACAACAGGACTAAACCTGGACTAGACCAGGAATAAACCAGGACTAAACCTGGATTAAAACAGGTCTAAAACAGGACTAAACCTGGAGTAAGACAGGTCTAAACCAGGACTAAACCTGGACTAAGACAGGTCTAAACCTGGACTAAACCAGGACTAAACCAGGACTAAAGCTGGATTAAGACAGGTCTAAAACTGGACTAAACCTAGACTAAACCTGGATTAAGAGAAAGTGAGAGGAAGAGAAAGGTAGAGAGAGAAGAAAAGTAAAGCGGAGAAATGTGTGAGGTGTAAAAGTGACTCTCTTCCAGTTCATTATTCACCGGCTTCAGCTTCCCGTTCCGTGAAGCATTCGGAGACTGTTCCCATTCAAAATACCGGGATAATATTTCATTTTAAATCGCTCGTCGCTACGGCAACAGTCCTGATTACTCCTCCTGAACCCAGGTGAAGGTGAGACGTGCGAGTTTATAAGGACAAGTCAACAGAAGCGTTTCAAGACAATAAAACGTGTTTATCAGATTACTGCATTTTGTCTTTTACATTTATGTTTTTAAGAGTTTGGAGACACATTTTTATATGATATATATTCTATATAAAGCACATATAACCAACACAGCACCATCACGCTCTGTACTTTTAAACACATTATCTCATATTTGGCACAAACGTCTTTTCGTCTCTTCAACAGACTAAATAAAATAAGACTCACGCAATCAATAATTATGAATAAATAATTAAATACATTAAAATTCACGTCTCCAGCTAAAAAAGTGTTTCTTTCTGTGTTTTTGTGTTTCATGAAGATTCTCTGAGCAGCACCTCGGGTTCAGATCACATCCTGTGGGTGTGTGTGTGAGTCCGGTCCTGGTTCTGGATCTAGTTCTGGTCCTAGTCCTAGTCCAGTCCTGGTAGTGTCCTGGGTCAAGTTCTGGAGTTCTAGTCCTAGTCCTGTTTCAGGACTCTGGTGTAGTCCTGGTCCTGGTGCGGTCTCTGGTGGCAGTCCTGGTCCAGTCTCTGGTCCTGGTCCTGGTCCTGGTCCTGGTCCTAGTCCCAGTCCAGTCTTTGGTTCTGGTCTCTAGTCTGGTCTTAGTCTCATCTCTGGTTCAGTCCTGATCTGGTCTCAGGTCCGGTCTCTGGTCCCGGTTCTTGTGTGTGTCTCAGTGGAAGTTGAGGTAGTTGAGCAGTCTATGTTCTGGTCCGGTCTCTGGTCCTAGTCTGTGGTCTGGTCTTAGTCTGGTCCTGGTCCTGGTCAGGTCCAGGTCCAGGTCCTCGTGCATCTCAGTGGAAGCAGAGGTAGTTGAACAGTCTATGGTCTGGTCCTGGTCTCTGGTCTGGTCTTAGTCTTGTCTCTGGTCCTGGTCCTAACTCTGGTCTCTGGTCCTGGTCTTGTCTCAGGTCCTGGTCCAGGTCCAGGTCCTGGTCCAGGTCCAGGTCCTGGTCCTGTCCCTCGTGCGTCTCAGTGGAAGCAGAGGTAGTTGAACAGTCTATGGTCTGGTCCTGGTCTCTGGTCTCTGGTCTGGTCTTAGTCTTGTCTCTGGTCCTGGTCCTAACTCTGGTCTCTGGTCCTGGTCTTGTCTCAGGTCGTGGTCCAGGTCGTGGTCCAGGTCCAGGTCCTGGTCCTCGTGCGTCTCAGTGGAAGCAGAGGTAGTTGAGCAGGATCTGGGGCAGGTGCAGTTGGGCGATGGCCTTCAGAGCTCTGGGGCCCAGATGGTTCCTCACAGAGAGACGACTGAGCTGCTGCAGAGACAGAGGAGTGCCTACAGGGAGAGAGGAAGGAGAGGAGGAGAGGAGGAGAGGGAGGAGAGGACGAAGGACAGGACAGGGAGAGAGGGAGGAGAAGAGGAGAGGACAGAGAGAGGGAGGAGAGGAGAGGATGGAGGACAGGACAGAGAGAGAGGGTGGAGAGGATGGAGGACAGGACAGGACAGGGAGAGAGGGAGGAGAGGACGGAGGACAGGACAGGACAGGGAGAGAGGGAGGAGAGGAGGAGAGGACAGAGAGAGAGGGAGGAGAGGACGGAGAGAGGGGAGGAGAGGACAGAGAGAGAGGAGAGCATGGAGGACAGGACAGAGAGAGAGGGAGGAGAGGATGGAGAGAGAGGAGGAGAGGACAGAGAGAGGGAGGAGAGGACGGAGAGAGGGGAGGAGAGGACGGAGAGAGGGAGGAGAGGACGGAGAGAGGGAGGAGAGGACGGAGAGAGGGGAGGAGAGGACAGAGAGAGGGAGGAGAGGACGGAGGACAGGACAGAGAGAGAGGGAGGAGAGGACGGAGAGAGAGGGAGGAGAGGATGGAGAGAGGGGAGGAGAAGACAGAGAGGGAGGAGAGGACGGAGAGAGGGAGGAGAGGAGAGGACGGAGGACAGGACAGAGAGAGAGGGAGGAGAGGAGGAGAGGACAGAGAGAGAGGGAGGAGAGGAGGAGAGGATGGAGAGAGAGGGAGGAGAGGAGGAGAGGACGGAGAGAGAGGGAGGAGAGGACGGAGAGAGGGGAGGAGAGGACGGAGAGAGGAGAGGAGAGGACAGAGAGAGGGAGGAGAGGAGAGAGGACAGAGGAGAGGAGGACAGAGGAGAGGAGGAGAGAGGACGGAGCAGAGGACAGACAGGACAGAGGAGAATCGAAGGAGAGGAGAGAGAGAGGACAGGAAAGGAGGAGAGGAGGAGAGAAGACAGAGGAGGAGAGGAGAGGGGAGGAGAGGACAGAGGAGAGGAGGAGGGAAAGGAAGGAGAAGAGGAGAGGGGGGAGGAGAGGACAGGAGAGAGGACAGAGGAGAGGAGGGGGGAGAGGAAGGAGAAGAGGAGGGGAGGAGAGGACGGAGGAGAGGACAGAGGAGGGGAGGAGAGGACAGAGGAGAGGAGGAGGGAGAGGAAGGAGAAGAGGAGAGGACGGAGGAGAGGACAGGAGAGAGGACAGAGGAGAGGACAGAGGACAGAGGAGAGGAGGAGGGAGAGGAAGGAGAAGAAGAGAGGAGGAGAGGACGGAGGAGAAGACAGAGGGGAGAGGACAAAGGAGAGGAGGAGAGGACAGAGGAGAGGATGAGAGGACAGAGGAGAGATGGCGTGAGAGAGAGAGAAAAAAGAAAGAAGAAGGGTTCAACTTTAGAGAATTTACAGTTGAAAAGCACAAAAGTTTGTGTGGAAGCCAAAAGGGAAGCTCCCAAACAAACCAAAACAAACACTGCGGACAGATTTACTTCAGCCGCTTTTAGTGGAAATACAATTTGTGAAAAACGTGCACAAGGGAGGCGCTTTGTGTATTCATGAACGGGGAAGATTTCTGTGCTTCAACTAAAGTTTCCTGATCTCTTTCAGTGCCGTCCCAGGGGATAAAGTGTAGAACTCAACTCTTCACACACTAATCTGTTGCCGTCAGGTTCGTCAGGTCCGTTGCAGGGACTCACTCTCGTAGTAGTGCAGGCGGTCAGCAGGGGGCGACCCAGGCTCTGTGTAGTCTGCAGGTCGGAGGTCGCGGTGGTCCCTGGCGTAAACGTTGGCACCGAACTCGATCAGGATCTGGATCATGTCCTCGCTCAGGTTCCTCGCGGCGTGATGCAGCGGAGTCTCGTGAAGGCGTGAGGCGTTCACTCTGGCCCCTGAAGGAAGACGCACACAGCTAAAGCAGAGGAACTATGAGAAAAACACAACTAAAACAGAGGAATTAAGAGAAAAACACAACTAAAGCAGAGGAATTAAGAGAAAAACACAACTAAAACAGAGGAACTATGAGAAAAACACAACTAAAGCAGAGGAATTAAGAGAAAAACACAACTAAAACAGAGAAACTACGAGAAAAACACAACTAAAGCAGAGGAACTACGAGAAAAACACAACTAAAGCAGAGGAACTACGAGAAAAACACAACTAAAGCAGAGGAACTACGAGAAAAACAACTAAAGCAGAGGAACTACGAGGAAAACGCAACTAAAGCAGAGGAACTACGAGGAAAACGCAACTAAAGCAGAGGAACTACGAGAAAAACGCAACTAAAGCAGAGGAACTACGAGAAAAACGCAACTAAAGCAGAGGAACTACGAGAAAAACGCAACTAAAGCAGAGGAACTACGAGAAAAACACAACTAAAGCAGAGGAACTACGAGGAAAACACAACTAAAGCAGAGGAACTACGAGAAAATTACAACTAAAGCAGAGGAACTACGAGGAAAACACTGGTCCTAGTCCTGGTCTAGTCCTGGTTTAGTCCTGATCCTAGTCCTGGGGGGTATTCCATGAACGTCGCTAAACATAGCGGTGCCTAAGTGCCAAGTCCTCGCCTGAAGTAGCCGCAACTTAGACTAAAGCCTGAAGTCGTTCCACTAACGTGTTTCAGCTGCGCCTCAGCAGCACCAACTTCAGCCGCGCCTATCCTGTCCTGCCCTAGACGCGTGCACGGGGGACGTAAGAAGTCCAGAACAAGCGACTGTCGAAAACGTGATCATGTCGAAGATTCGGGCCGATTATTTCAGCGCATCAGAAGTTGCTTTTCGAACTCTACAACACATTTGCAATAACCAAAGCGAGAGACAGAAGATCGCCGAGCGCTTAAATACGCAAGTCCTATAACAGTGCTGGATGTTGAGTTTTTAAGTATGTTTTTACCATCAGTGTTAAGACAAGTCTGTGGGGGAGAGGACATGTTACGGTTTGTCACTTGGGAAACCTGAGATCGATACCCGAAGAGAGCAGTTGATGTCATAAAATGTCATATTTGTAGAGCAGTCTTGTCAGTTGTAATTTATTTTTACTGTGTAAAAGTATTTGCTCCAACTAATACGTTAAATTGTGTTATCTTGTCTTTGAGCAGGAATAATGTGAAGACGACTGTTTTGCAGGTAAAGACAAAGCATAAAAACATTTTGCAGAGTGGTAAGTAGGTGAAATTAGTAATACTGTTGAAATGGTACCTTAATTTAATTTAAAATGTACAGTAGCTACCAAGCCACAGGAGGTGGGAGCCCCCCTCAAACCCTTTCACCTGCAGAGGAGCTGGCACTGGCCCTAAACCGGGGTCGCCCACTGGTGGAGGTAATTGAAGGAGGGACCCCATCAAAGATCCTTCCTGCGAGTTCTCGTGAGGAGTATATTCAAGGTATTCTCTAGGCTAATGCTTGCCTCAGCTGTAATCCAAGCATTTGTGTATTTTAATAGTATGCTTCTGTTGTAGTTACTGAAGATGGCGTACACTTGGACCCTCCTTAGCAGTCCTCCAGCAGTGCCTTGCCTGACCCTCAGCAGTCCTCCAGCAGTGGCCTCACACCAGAATGTCATATCTCATGTCTATTATTGTTTTAAGAAGAAGAAGTGACTTTATTGATCTCACACTGGAGAAATTCTTCTCTGCATTTAACCCATCCTGTTATTAGGAGCAGTGGGCAGCACATTACTGCGCCCGGGGACCATCTCCATGATCTTCTTGCTTCAGTTTGGTCAGGACCTCAGCTGGAGGATTTTACCTATGGTGCATGTTTTGGGTTGGTGGGGGAAACCGGAGTGCCCGGAGGAAACCCACCCAGACACGGGGAGAACATGCAAACTCCACACAGAAAGGCTTTTCACTTGTAAACTTCGGCGTAGACATCTGCTGAAGGTGAACAGGCTGATAGAGTTAACATGGGCGTAGTGATACGAGTGGAGAGAGACAATACGCAAATGTGAAATACACTGCTGGATGTTTCGTAGACAACTGTTTCGGACGCAAATATATCACCTTTCTAACAAATGTTTTGTTTTGAGAAGAAAAACAAGCTTTACTTCATGTTCTAGGGAAGTTACCGGACCTACTTACGTGGGCTCCAGAAAGCGAGTCGAACCGGGATCAGCTGAGACTGTCAGAGGTAAACCGGTGTCAACACATTTAACTTTCAGAAGGAAACCCATACAGATTAACATAAAAAAAAAAACGCACTATCCCTTTAAATTCATTCACATTTGTGTAATGTGTGGCAAATGTAAATTCATGAAAATATAACACATAATTGACTTGCGCATGAATACGTCAGTAATGGGAATCAAACCCAGGACTCCCATGTGAAAGACACAGTACTTAACCACTCGACCAAAGACTTTCTTCTGACAGCTCTGGAATTCTTTTATCTGATAACAGCGGTTCAAAAGAATATCTTAAATTACTGGAAAATTTGTCAAAACTGACCAAGAACGTAAGGTAATTTTTTATTTATTTTTTTGCTGATACTGTTTTCAGACAACACAGATAGTCATGCGGGAGGTGTTCGGAACGTTTTTTTGACACTCTGTTTACTTCCGGTACGTATTCTCTGCGACACGGCCTGATTAACCCAGGCGAGTTCAGAAGACTGTGTTGCTGCAGTAACTCAGCTGGGACTAATGTTAGCGAGGGTCATAGAACCGAACTCTCACTAAAACTAGCGCAGACTATCGAATAAAGCCGGGCTTTGCGCTTAGCCACGTTGATGGAATACCCCTCTGGTATTAGTCCTGGTCCTTGTCCTGGTCCAGACCTGCGTTGAGCAGCACTTTCACACAGTCCATGTGGTCGTTGACACAGGCTACGTGCAGAGGCGTGCCATGGTACAGGTCGTACGCCTCCAGACTCGCCCCCTTAGAAACTAGCAGCTCCACACACTCAGAGTTTCCTGAGAAAGACACAAACAATAAAAAATAATAATAATGACACATTTGATTTATACAGAGCTTCTCGGGACACAGGTGTGTGAGAGGACGAGGGTTTTTTTTAACTCTCACACACCTGGGATACTGTCCTGAGGAAGTCAGAATGCAGATGGCGCTGTCCTCCTGCCTGCACCGGTAGGAAGATGGCGCCAAAACATTTACATCAGCTGAGCAAACACGACACAGCAACATCACGTGACTCTAGGGCTGGGCGGTTCATACCGAATACCGGTGTTTTGTTTTTTTTAATGATATGAATTTTTCATTTATTTCAATACCGGTCAGTGTGTGCGTACAAAATGTCGGGAACACAGAGCGGCGGAACGTCGCACCGGGGAACTGTTTTGCAGTGGCATGAGAGTGGTGGGAGCATAAGCTGTGTCCCAATTCGAGGGCTGCAGCCTCCGCTGACTTTTCGACCACTTTTTCGGCCGCTCCGAAGGCTGCGAAAGCTGCAGCCCTCGAACTAGCCTCCGCGGACTGCAAGACTGTTGGCAAAATGGAACAAGTCCAGCCCACGGAGCCGAGGCACGCGGCTAACGCTAATGCTAACAACACGCACCACACAAATTACGCACACGGATCAATAACCCTCGAATTGGGACATGGCTACAGTGTGTGTTGAGCGGTGAACAACATGGACGTTGTTGTTAGAAACAGAGGAACTTATACCGAAAAGAGGAGCCGTGACAGGTCTGTGGAAGAACTTCGGCTTTAAAAAATCTGACGCTGATCAAACAAACATTCTGTAAATGTTGTCGGGCTAAAGTTGTAGCAACTCAGACGTCACTCAAAGACGCGTTTGCTAAGGGGCCTACGACAGGAAAAGCAAACAGTGGAACGATATTACCAACGCTGTTACTGTCCACTTCGCCAAAGACATGGAACCACTTAGTCCTGTTGAGAAAGGAGCTCCAAGGAGATGATTAAAGCTCTGGACCCAGATATGTTTTACCAAGTCACATTTACTGCAGTAATTATTCTTTTAATTATTAGGAAATGGGGTTAACACCGAGTCATGCATGGAAAAAAAAATACCGTCAAATACCGTGATACCAATAAAATTTTGAAAAATACTGCAATATCAATTTTTGGTCATACCGCCCAGCTCTACGTGACTCTGAGGAAGACCGCAGGGAGCACATATGAAAACAAACCTAATATCATAAGCAAAAGAAGAAATTTAATTTGTCAACTGGACAAAGTTTATTTGGTCAAACCAAATTTTCGACCAAATAAACTTGAATTGAATTGACTTGACAAATTGAATTTCTTCTTTTGCCATGGATTCTACCTGGACGACTGAGGGATTCTTCACACTAATATCATAAGTTTCACTTTTGTTTTTGGCGCTCTGAGTCTCCTCTCCCTTTGCTCCTCACGCTAATTCACTCCCCCTTCAGAGCACTATCATAACACAATCAGTGTGCGTCTCACTAATGAAACTACGGCACATCGCATCGGGTTTGTCAAGTTGTAGTGAAGAGTTTTGTATAATGTTTTTGTGATAACAGGAGAAGTTCAATTTGTCAACTGGACAAAGTTTGTTTGGTTGAAAACGTTTCGCCGCTCATCCGAGAGGCTTCGTCAGCTCTAATAAGAATACTGGTAAGACACTTGCTTATATCTTGCTGTAGGGAGGAGCTATCTAGTTAACTACTTTCCGGAACTATCTCATTGGTTTCCGTCTTTTGTTTCTCTGGCGTCTAGTTGACGATCTCTATTCATCCCTACACGCCTGTTTTTCACACCTCTGGCCCTGTCCTGGCTAACCCTATTGTTTCCCTGTTTGTTTGATCTAGGCTTAATAATGGAATTGTAGATGGGATGCAAATTATGTCTTACTCCACCATTTCTGTTCAGAGAAGGATTCTCTTTTTTGACAAAAATAGCCTCTTAAACTCCCCTCTCAAACCAATTCTTTTCCCTGGCTAAGATCTGAACCTCACTGTCCTCAAATGAATGACCCGTGGCTTCTAGGTGAAGATATACGGCAGAAGACGGTCCACTCTGGCACGCCCGTCTGTGTTGGTACATCCTCTTGTGAAGTGGCTGCTTGGTTTCTCCAATATAGCGCTCACTGCAGTCTTCACTACACTGAATGGAGTAGACCACATTGCTTTGTTTGTGGCTCGGTGTTTTGTCCTTTGGGTGGACGAGTTTTTGTCTTAACGTGTTTGTGGGTTTGAAATAAACTGGGATTTCATATTGTCTGAAAATCCTCTGTAGTTTTTCCGACACGCCGGCCAGGTACGGAATCGCTACCCCTTTCCACCTGGGTTCGGATTCTCTATTATCTTGTTTCTTGCCCTTGTCTCTCTTGGTTTTGTTAACAGCCCATTTGGGATAACCACAAACAGAGAGGGCTTCCTGCACATGTTGTTCTTCTTTTTCCTTACCCTCTGTGCTTGTGGGAACCACTTGGGCCCTGTGTTGTAATGTCCGAATAACACCCAGTTTGTGCTGCAGTGGGTGGTGTGAATCAAAAAGCAGGTATTGGTCTGTGTGTGTGGGCTTCCTGAAGACTTCTACTTGGAGTCCCCGGTCTCCTCCTATCGTTTTGTATATTTATGGAGAATTGTCATGTGGGAGCATGGGTGACGTAGGCTTGTGAGCGTACCTCCCATACAGGCCTCGTGCAGAGGAGACGCAGTCCTGGACGTGAGCGCAGGGTTCGCTTTAGCGCCGTGTTTGAGCAGCAGACGCACACACTCCAAACTCCCCGAAGAACAAGCATCACACAGAGGAGTGCTGCCGTCTACGTTCCTCGCATCCACCTGGAGAAACAGGAGAGAGTGTTCTGTGTTCTCTCTTCTTTCTGTGTTCTCTCTGTGGGTCTCTCTTCTCTCAATGTTCTCTGTGTTCTCTCTTCTTTCTGTGTTCTTTCTGTGTTCTCTGTATTCTCTCTGTTGTCTCTGTGTTCTGTGTTCTCTCTTCTCTCTGTGTTCTGATCTGAGCTCCAGCCTCCAGCAGCAGCTCCACACACTGGGTCTGCCCCCTCAGACAGGCCTCGTGCAGCGGAGTGATGGAGTCCACCGCCACCACGTTCACAGAGGCTCCGCCCTCGATCAGACGCCTCAGGGCAGACGCGGCGCCCTCTGAGGCAGCCTTATGCACCTCTGTCCGCTCCGCCCAGCAGCCTGTGAGAGAATACAACTGTTATGAGTCTGCGGCCATTTAAACCCAACTCCTTGAGGGGGCTGGACTCTGCCCGCGGGGCGGCGGGCTGGTGTGGGCCTGCTCATTGCCCCACAGCTCAGTCGCCGTTAGGGCTGCAAATAACGATTATTTTAGTAGTCGATTAATCTATAGATCCAGTGACGATTAGTCACGAAAAAAAAATATTACTAGGATAATGGACACGACACTAACGTTGGTATTTTGTGAGCGCAGTTACGCGTGCGTGCTTTAAGCATTCCGTTTCAAAGCGGAATATTGTCAGTATTCAGTTTAAAAAAAGTTGAAGTATTCTGTGAAACAGCGTTCTGTTAAGGGAATACTGCCAAAACACGACTAGACTACATTCGGAATGAAAAAGATTGTCCATGACTCGTGAGCAAATTGAGTATGGCCACCATTCCGTTTAGCACTAGTGCTAATATTGGAATATTCCTCACATGCAGATACAGTGACTGGCGCGAGCTAGCTGCCCGTCACAACGCTCCCGCACTTTTCCGTAACTTTCCTAACTTTTTGCCTTTAAACCGCCCCACTTTTGTAAATATTTTTGTCAACACTGTTCGTTAAGCTTGGGCTGCACTCGACGCTGCATTTTTTCCGCACTTTTGGTGGATTATTTACCTGTCTCGGCTTAAGATGTGCAAGGGACCCCGTCCTCCGCTCGTCTACACAAAGGATCAGCTGATGGCGCTGCGCAGCGCTGTTGTGTTCCCCCGAGACAGGCATCATAGTCATAGTCATAGTTTGCTTTATTGTCGAAAAACAATCATGTACATGTACATAGAATGAATTCGAAATTTCGTTTCCCCACTAACCAGGCAGGACAGTGATAAGTTCAATCAGTGACAATTCACAACATGTAATGACAGAAAAACAGAAGGCATGTTATCCCTGACGAGATCCTGCGGACGACACGCCGTGGACGCCGTGCGGGACGTAAACTCCGGGAAAAGAAGAGACGCTGCAGGCTGGTCCTCCCCTCCGTCGTAACGGGGAATGTGCACGCCCTCGCCAACAAGACAGACAAGCTTGCGGCGCTCGTTAGATTTCAGAGGGAGTACAGGGACGCTAGCGTCATTGTTTTTACGGAGACATGGCTAACACCGCAAATCACGGAGAGCGGGAAGAAGAAGGGAGGTGGACTAGCGCTGTTTCTGAACGAGAAATGGTGTAAACCTGGACACTGTTCAGTGAAGGAGCAGATATGTAACAAAGACATTGAACTGTTTGCTGTCGGCCCTGCGGATTCTTGACACAGACGAGTATTAAGTTCCAAATTAAAATGATACTTAAATAATACGACTAATCGACAATGAAATTTCATGTCGACAAAATTTTATTGTCGACGTTGTCGACTAATCGTTGCAGCCCTAGTCGCCGTGTGTTGGAGTTCACCCTGATGAACGAGAGGGTCACAACACCTTTGGGTCGGGGACAGGTTTCTCACTGTTGTGTCGACCTACGGGCCGAGCAGCAGTGCAGAGGACCCGGCCTTCTTGGAGTCTTTGGGAGGGGTACTGGACAGTGCACCGCCCGGGGACTCCGTTGTTCTCCTGGGGGACTTTAACGCCTAGGTGGACAACGACAGTGACACCTGGAGATGTCCTCCTCAGAAGATGTTCGAGCACATCTTCTGAGGAGGAAGCAGAGGCTGGGGACTCAGAGGCAGACTCGTCCATCACCCTGGCTGAAGTTACTGAGGTGGTTGGAAAGCTCCTTGGTGACAAGGCCCCGGGGCTGGATGAGATCCATCCTGAGTATCTTAAGTCTCTGAAAGTTGTGAGGCTGTCTTGGCTGACACATCTCTGCAACATCGTGTGGCGGTCGGAGATCTCACCTCTGCTGTTGACAGATGATGTTGTCCTGATGGCTTCATCAAACCGGCACCTCCAGCGTGCACTGGGGTGTTTTGCAGCAGAGTGTGAAGTGCCTGGGATGAGGATCAGCTCTTCCAAATCCGAGGCCATGGTTCTCGACCGGAAAAAGGTGGCTTGCCCTCTCCGGGTGGGTGGAGAGTCCCTGCCTCAGGTAGAGGAGTTCAAGTATCTCGGGGTCTTGTTCACGAGTGAGGGGAGGATGGAGCGTGAGATTGACAGGCGGACCGGTGCAGCGTCGGCAGTGATGTGGTCGCTGTACCGGACCGCTGTGGTGAAGAGGGAAGTGAGCCAAAAGGCAAAGCTCTCGATTTACCGTCAATCTACATTTCTCCCCTCACCTATGGTCATGAGCTCTGGGTAATGACCGAAAGGACAAGATCGCAAATACAAGCGGCCAAAATTAGTTTCCTCCGCAGAGTGGCTGGCTTAGAGACAGGGTGAGGAGATCAGTCACACGGGGAGGAGCTTGGAGTAAAGCCGCTGCTCCTCCACATCGAGAGGAGCAGCTGAGGTGGCTCGGGAATCTGTTCCGGATGCCTCCTCCTTATATAAAAAATAAAAAGATGATCTGAAACATCTACCAAAATTCAAAACACACCTGGATTGGGATGGTTGGTATAAATAAAATTGTGGAAAAAAAGCGTGTAACATTTTGGATTCTCACGTCAGTCAAAATCTGAGGGATATTTTTTTGCTTAATGGTCATTGGCAAACCTGGTTTGCTGGATTATGGCAAAACAAATGACAATTTACTCTTCTTTTTACTGTTGGTGGGGATCAGATTAGTCAAAAATTGTGATCGTCCTGTTTTAGTCCTGTTTTAGACCTGATTTACACCTGATGTAGTCCTGGTTAAGACCTGATGTAGTCCTGGTTAAGATCTGATGTAGTCCTGGTTCAGACCCAATTTAGACCTGATGTAATCCTGGTTAAAACCTGTTTTAGACCTGATGTATTCCTGTTTTAGACCTGATGTAGTCCTGTTTTAGACCTGATGTAGTCCTGGTTTAGACCTGATGTAGTCCTGGTTTAGTCCTGATGTAGGCCTGGTTTAGTCCTGATGTAGTCCTGGTTTAGTCTTACTTTACTCCTGGTTTAGATCGGATTGGTCAAAAATAGGGACACCTGGGACATGTCTTGTATAAAACTGGGACAAATCATTGGTTTTGTATAAATTTGCTGGGACAGGGGACACAGGCCTCCAAACTGGGACTGTCCTGGGTCAATAGGGACATCTGGTCTCCCTAAACAGTCTTGCATGTCCCTATGTTTACATCATGAAGCTCTGGTGTAAACAGACGTCTGATTGTCCTGCGTCAAAAGGGAGTGCAGCATGTTAGCTTTAGCATTAGCTTGCACAGAGTCCATTTCCGAGGCAGGTTTTAGCTTCAAAATGAGTCACAAACCGCTATTTTTGTACTTTTTTTCCCACTCACCGATGTCTCCGAAGAAATACGGCTGTATATTCTCGGTCTCCATGTCGTTTCTGCCGCTCTGCTAACCCGGAGCTAACAGAAAATCTAACACCGAAGCTAACGCAGATTGAGCAACTCTCCTGTGTTTACAAACACCGGCGGGTCACGTGGGGCGGAGTCACGTGGAGTCGCTTTTATTTAATTTTTATATTTTATTTTATTTTATTTCCACAGGCAGAGGTGTAAGAAGAACTACAGCTTACTACTTAAGTAAAAATACAGATACTGGAGCAAAAAAAACAACAACTCAAAAGTAAAAGTGTCACACGGAAAAATGTACATACAGGTGCATTGTGTAACTCTTCTGGTGGAGGGTCCGTCAGATGCTTGTCTCCATGGATTTGTTATTGCTTTGTTTCACAGTACGGCATTAAACCTTTCTATCTTTTTTTTTTTTTTTTTTTGAATAACAAAATACATTCTTTATTGAAAGTAAATTGAGGACTGGCTCAGTTGTTGCACTTGCAGCATGGAAATCTTGAAACCTTTCTATCTTCATGGAGACCAAACCAGACCAAGTTACAGGTCAGAATCATGTCTGTTCTTGTAGGTATTTTTGAGCTTTTTTGAACCACCTGTAATTGAATAAATGTAAGGCAGCGCTGTTTAATGTCACACTGTGGAACATTCCAGCCGATGACATCTCCATAGAGCCAAGCAGGTGACAGACCCCAACCAAAAAGTTACACAGTGCACCTTTAAGTAAAAGTATTAAAGTACCCATTTAAATATGCACTGAAAGAGTCAAAAGTAAAAGTATTTCTCAGAGTTTGAGATCTAATAAAATTTCAAATGTGGTGAGTTTTATACAGATTTGTGCAGAATTTTGTTGAACAGAAACAACTGAGCAGCTAGCTAATGTTAGAATAGAATATTTATTTCTAGCTGTTTTTATTTACTTATTTTTGTATTAAATAAACATACAGATATAAAATACTTTTACTTTTCAGTCTTGATCAAAAATATAGTGGAGTAGAAAGTACAGATACCTGCTCTCAAATGTAGTGAAATAAAAGTAAAAGTATTCTTATTAAAACCTACTTAAGCAAAGTACAAATACCTAAAATGTATAGTATACTTAAGTATAGTACTTTACTACTTTTACTTTTTATCATTCCACCACTGCACAGAGGTGGCAGAGTAAGGCTACATCTACATGGCAACGCAACGCGGGATTTTTTCTTGCCGGGTAAAAAAAATATCACGTCCACACTGGGAACGGATCAGTAAAATATCACGTACACATGGCAATGGAACGCTTGCTGAAAACGACGCAATACACATGCCACGCCTCTATGTGCGCTGTAAGCCCGTCCCACCGGATACTCCAAAACAATAGAAGTAAGGTGCATCCAAAAGTTCTCTCTCCATTCTGCGTCCACGACAACGCCATTCACAAAGTTGTCCCACCAGCTACTTGTTCTTCCAGGTCTCACCCAAAATCTCCTTCTTTTGGCACGTCTAGTAACACGCTGTAGCGGGGTTAAAAGAATCTGGCGCATGTTGTGCTGTAAGCGTCTCTGCTGCTCGCCTAGTTGGTATAACTGCAGTACATTTTCTTTCAATAACGCAAGTAAACTTAGCAGTGACTGCAGCACTGCCACTACTGCTACTCTGGTGTCAGCCATGGTCGATGTCTTGTTACGAATGAATGTTGCGCGCAAGGCTACTATTTGTTCTGGCCATGTGGTTGTGACGTAGGCGTAAACAAATCCGTTCTACTCGTCCAGACGACTCCGCAACAGTAACGTTGCCAGAGTTTTCCACTCTGGACCCCGTTCCCAAAAAATATCGTTTTGGGGTACCCAGAACGCTGGTGCCATGTGGACGCGAGACCGAAACGATAAAAAACTTTATAGGATTCACTCCACAATGTTGCCATGTGGACAGGGCCTAAGATACTTCAAAATAATATTACTCAAGTAGAAGTACAAGAAAGTGTTCTGGGCAGCAGATCTGCTCGGACTGCTGCCCCTGCGACCCAGAAATGGAAAAATCGGAAGAAGATGAATGGAAGTAGAGGTCCAAGAAATTGCCCAAATAACATTAAAAAAGTATTTTGGAAAAGTACTACTCAAGTAACTTAAAAATGTACTATGTAACTTTTTGGTAACTTGTTTCTATGGATACGTCACTGCTCTGCCTGGAATGTTCCACAGTGTGACTTTAAGCAGCTCTACCATATGTCTACATTTATTCAATTACAGGTGGTTTTACAGCTCAAAAATACCAAGAAAAACAGACATTCTCACTGTGAGCGGGGTCGCCCCTCCACAGATCTGACCCGTAACTTGGGCTGGTTTGGTCTCCATGAAGATAGAAAAGTTTAATGCCATACTGCGGAACATTCCAGACAAAGCAATAACGTCTCAGTGGAGAAAAGCACTGACGGACCCTCCAGCAGAAAAGTCACACAGTGCACCTTGAGTATTCACAGTCGCTTTCGTAAATAAATACAAATATAATAAAAGTATAATGAATATATTAAAGTAGAGTTTTATTGTCTTGTCTGAGTCTGAGCGCAGGAGTCAAGAGAAGAGGAGGAAGCTCTTGATCACTGGAGAGATCTGGAGTTCAGGTAAAACACGGAGAGCTCGAGAACCCAGCAGAGACCTGAGTCTGATCCTGCAGATCTGCTGCAGATTCAGGGGGGTGCCTACAGTGAACAAAGAAATGCAAAGAATTCATCAAAAATAAAAGATATAGGCATACACCAGCGGTCTCCAACCTGTAGCTTGATCAAAATTAGAATTGTGACACCCCTTGCCCTCACATGAACGGTCAAAACCAAGGGGTAGGGGTAAGACGAAGGGGTAAGACAAGAGTGTGTAGAGTATAATATTTAAAATTGTCGTACTCTCGTAGAATGTGAGGCAGCGGTGTGCTTCAGTCCCCGGCACCGTGTGGTCTCTGGGTCTGTTCCCGGAGTCATCGCAGTAAAAAACATCAGCTCCAAACTCGATCAGCGTCTTCATCAGCTCCACACTGCCCCCGCGGGCCGCCAGGTGTAACGCAGTCTGATTGAACGTCATCGAGTTCACGCACGCTCCTGATGAAGATAAAATGTTTACTGTAACACAACGGATCATCGCTATTAGGTAACTTTTCAGGTGGGGGTCCGTCACCTGCTTGTTTCTATGGATACGTCATTGCTCTGCCTGGAATGTCCCACAGTGTGACATTAAACAGCTCTACTTTATGTTTATTCAATTACAATTTGGTTTTATAGCTCAAAAATACCTATAAAAACAGACATTCTGACATTCTGTGAGCGGGGTCGCCTCTCCACAGATCTGACCTGTAACTTGGTCTGGTTTGGTCTCCATGTAGATAGAAAGGTTTAATGCCATACTGCGAAACATTCCAGACAAAAAAGCAACATCTCCATGGAGAAAAGGATTTGACGGAGCCTCCACCAGAAAAGTTAAACAATGCATCTTTAGATACATTTTATAACTGTCATAAACTAATATTTTTAAAGTCCTTCAAATGTTAGTTTATTGGCGAATTAAAGCAGGCCCTCCTCCAGGCCAAATAAGAGTCTCCAGGCCAAATAAGAGTCAGCTCCCAGTAAGGACACATGTTCAGTGCCATAAACACAACCAAAATGAAGCATGCTTTTGTTTTGTCTTTTATTTTAGTCTGTGGTGGATTGTTATTTTAATTAAATATAATTTCAACGTCTTTAAGATTGTGTTTTCGCTGTATTCTGCCCCCTACTGACCGCCTGCAGCAGCGCTCTCACACGCAGTGCCCTCGCCAAAACAGAACTCTCCACTTCCTGATATTTTCATATTTTTTCCTCACAAATTCTTTCTTGATTTGCGTAAAACTAATTTATATTTACAATAGGTATTATCCCAACAAATTAAGTCAAAATTAGAGAATCAAACTTGACTCTTATTTGGAGGAGGGCCTGCTTTAATTTGCCAACAGACAAACGTTTGAAGGACTATATTTTCTCTTTTTAATTGAAAAATATTAGGTTATGACAGTGACCAAACAAAGTTCTCAAAGTTTAAAGGGATAGTGCGTTTTTTTTTTACTTTTTATGTTTATCTGTATGGCTTCCCCTTCAACCGTGTCCTGAGATTAACACAGACTTAACCATGACACCCCGATCTGAGCCCGGTTCTCCTCTGGTAACGTAGTTCGTGAACGTAGTTCCGGTAAGTTAGCCAGGACAGTTAATAAAGTTTGTTTTTCTTCTCAAAACAACATTTGCCCAAAAAGTGATATATTTGCGTCACAAACAGTTGTCCGCTAAAAATCCAACAGCGTAATTCGCATTCGCATATTTTCTATAGATTCATATCACTGCGCCCACGTTAGCTCTATTAGCCTGTTCGCTTGTAAACTTCCGCTTACGGCAGATGCGGTACGGCGACATCTGCAAATATATAACTTTTTGGACAAATGTTGTCCAAGATTAAAGGAGAATTAACGTTTTTTTACAATCTGAGCCTTATTTCGGTAATAAAACAAGTTGTTTTACTCACCCATAGCACTTTGGTGTCATTTGGAGCATTTCCGGAGATGTTTTACTTTAGCGATATCCGTAAAGTGAGTTCTCGGGGCACATGTTTGCGGTCTCTAAATAATATAAACTTTAGCACTTTTCAAATTACAGAAGCTGAATGTCTTAGTCTACACTTTCGTTTGAGTCAAAAGTGGCCTGTCATCCAAGATTTATCCATAATTTAGTAGATGAGGAGGACAGTGCGCATATGCAGAGTCACATCTTATTTCACTCTCAGCTCTCGGGACCCAAACATGAAACGCAAAGCTGTAAATTATGGATAAATCTCGGATTACAAGCCACTTTTGACTCAAATGAAAGTGTAGACAAAGAGATTGAGCTTCTATGATTTAAAAAGTGCTAAAGTTTGTTATTTTGAGACCACAAACATATGCCCCGAGAACTCACGTTACGGATATCGCTAAACTAAAACATCTCCGGAAATGCTCCAAATGACACCAAAGTGCTACTAAAACACTAAAACAACTTGTTTTATTACCGAAATAAGGCTCAGATTGTAAAAAACGTTAAAGGTCCCATGGCATGAAATTTTCACTTTCTGAGGTTTTTGAACGTTAATGTGAGCTCCCCTACCCTGTTTAGCCCCCCCATGGCTAAAAGTTGCGAAATGTCTAAACTGAGCATTTGCGGTCCTTTTCTGCGTTAGAAAAAAACACAGCTCAAACAGGCGATTTTGAACAAGGCAACTATGTTACGTCACATCGAAAAAAGAAATGCAAATGCAGTTCCACCACCGTCTGGATGTCCACCCCCTGTCTCTGGAAATCACGCCCAGAGAGCTTGGACCATGAAGGACCTACGCAATGCGAAATGTGTTTTTTTTATTTGCCTGGAGGCACGTGCGAGTGTTTCTAGGCTCGGAAGTCCTTTACCCGACCCTCTGGACCTCTGAAACAGCAGTGGTTTAATTTTATTTTCTGTGAAAATGTGTTTTTTTTTCATTGAAATTCCTCTCCTTTCTTCCTCCGCGCTTAAAACACTGAAGTGGGAGACAGCGCACAGTAACAAGGAACCAGCGGCGCATTTGCCCCCCCCCACCCGCTCCTCTAACCTATCTGTGTCCTTCTCATTTGCATTCAAGCAACAAGGCCCAGAATGAGTTGTTCAGAGAGAGATTTTCTGACTCTGACTGTGTACATGTGTCTTTCTCATGCACTGAGTGTTGATTTTGAAGAAGGATTCATTTACAGTATTAGGGAACCATTAAGGCACCATATAAAAGCATCAAGAAGTACCATGTCATGGGACCTTTAATATTCCTTTAAGATAAAAAAAAACACACTATCCCTTTAAACTGTTTTTTAGGGGCAGTGTGTCACTTTTAGGGTGGAGGGTCCGTCGAATACTTTTCTCCGTGAAGATGTGATTGCCCTCTACTGACCGGCCTGCAGCAGCGCCTTCACACAGGGGGCGTGTCCTTTGGCGGCGGCGATGTGAAGAGGAGGACCGGAGAAAGAGTCAAACGCCTCCAGCTCTGCTCCTCTGGAGATCAGCAGCTCCACGATGTCCACGTGACCTACAGTAGAAGAGAGGACACTGGAACCACAGAGAAACAAGGGATAAACCCAAAACATGCGCCACAGGTAAAACCCTCCAGCTTGGGTCCTGACCAAGCCTAAACAACAAAATCATGGAGATGGTCCCCGGGTCAAATGCAGAAAACTCCTGTGTGAGATCAATAAAATTCAACCTTCTAATCTTAATCACTGTAAGGCGCTTTGTGTTACATTTTTGTATGAAAAGCACTTTATAAATAATGTTTGATTGATTGATTGATTGAAACCTGTGCTCATTAGATTAAAGGTGCATTGTGTAACTTTTCTGGTTGGGGGTCCATCACCTGCTTGTTTCTACGGAGACAAAGATGTTCCACAGTATGACATTAAACAGCCCTACCTTACATTTATTCAATTACAGGCAGTTTTATAGCCAAAATACTTAGAAAAACAAACATTCTGTCTATGAGCGGAGTCGCCTCTCCACAGATCTGACCTGTAACCTGGTCTGGTTTGGTCTCCATGATGAAAAGTTACATAATGTATCTTTAAATCAGACATTTTCTGCAAAATCGACTTTTAAGAGTTTTTAACCATATCATAGTTGTTTCCCTTCACCATTTACTCACTCAAAGTTGGATTTGGAGTGATTTGTGCATGTCTGAGCAATATTTAATTACTTATTTTCTAAAGATGCCATTTTTCCGTTTGAATTACAAATAGAAAATGAGAATGGTCACGCTTTATATTGAAAAAAAAGTCACCACTCTCTCCGTAACTGCTGCTGCCAGGCTCCTCATTTTGGGAGAGTTTGCGTTTTTTGATGTGAATCTGTATGACGTCCCCTTCAGCAGTGTTGTGTATTAACATTCACTGCGGTCACATGGTAGGATCGGATTGGATTTCTCCAAATCCGATCCCGTTACTCTGCGGGTGGTCTGTCCTAAAATCCATGTGTAATCGGATGATGGTCAGCGACCTGGCCGGCTCCGCGGCGCTGTAGTCCAACTACTTCCAGGTGATGGCTACTCAATAAAAACACAACAAACTATGTGGCGGTATACAAAGATGGCGCTCGAGGAGTTTGGCGGACTAATATGAGACTAAACCTGGACTAAACCTGGACTAAACCTGGACTAAACCTGGACTAAACCTAGACCAAACCTGGACTAAACCTAGACCAAACCTGGACTAAACCTGGACCAAACCCCCCCCCCCTCTATAACATCTATATAAATGTGTCAAACTGAACACATTCTGTACTGTACAGGAGACACGGAGGAGAAGACAATCAGGACGAACAACACAATGTTCATACACTAGAATTTTTAAAAAAAAATTTAAATCAGCGAAACAGCGAGGCCACGAAAAGTGAACCGCGATAGAGCGAGGGACCACTGTAGTAGCAGTAGCAGCAGTAGTAGTAGTAGCTGTAGTAGTAGTAGCAGTAGTAGTAGTACCTTGTACACAGGCCTCGTGCAGGGGGGTAGCTGTGATTGTGGGGTTCACGTTTGCTCCATGTTCCAGTAAAAGTTGAACACACTCCAGACTCCCCGAGCCACAGGCGTAACAGAGCGGCGTACGGCCATGAATCGTCTTCACGTCCACCTGGAGACCAACCAATCAATCACATGATTTCACTACAGGAAAGACTCACCTACATTAAAAGAAAGGCTCTTCCAAACATTTGTGTTTTTATTGCACAAAAACTCTTGAAAAACCCTTGATCCTTGATGTGACAGAGCATGTCTCTCCACAGATCTTAGCCACAGATCTTAGCCAATCAGGTCGCAGAACATAACATGCAGGTTCTCCCTTAGCCAATCAGGACGCAAAACACTAAAACGTGTGGGTTGTGCATCATTGTGTCAGAAGGACGACCCAACGAGCGGTGAAGGATCGTAATTATTTTCACGAAGAATAAACATTTACATGATCGAGAAGTAAATCAATTTGACTTTAAAATCGGAATAAACCTCCCACCCAAGTTTAATTCTGAATAATCATTTTCATGAGGAATTAAGTTAAACGTGGCAAGTATGATGTTAAACAGCTCTAACTTACATATATTCATTTTCATAGTTTTATGGCTCAAAAATACCTCGAAAAACAGGCTGAGCAGGTCAGACAAAGCAATAACATCTCCATGGAGAGAAGCATTTGACGGGCCATCCATCCATCCATGTTCTTCCTCTTATCCGGTGTACTGTCAGAGTAAGACGCTTTGTCAGTTTAAGACGAGATGAGCACTACTGCGCAAGCGCGCATGATGTAATGGTTTAGAAACAGCTGAGCTACAGCTGTGAAAGCCGTACGCTTTCATGCGCTACTGCTTAAGTAAGTAACATTTTAACAGTCTATTGGTTTTATTGTATGTTTTCACCAATTAAGCATGTAACGAACGCTTTGACAGCCCAGCTGTTTTTAAACCATTACATCATATGCGCAGTAGCGCTCATCTCGAGGAGTCGAGGAGGCGTCTGAAAGTGACAAAGCGTCTCGGTTTTCTGACGTAGGTATTCTGCCGCAAATCTAACATTCACATCTCGTTCGTTACATGCTTAATTGGTTAAAACATACAATAAAACCAATAGACTGTTAAAATGTTACTTAAGCAGTAGCGCATGAAAGCGTACGGCTTTCACATCACAGCTGTAGCTCAGCTGTTTCTAAACCATTACATCATGCGCGCAGTAGTGCGCGCAGTAGTGCTCATCTCGAGGAGGCGTCTTAAACTGACAAAAGCGTCTCACTCTGACAGTACACCGGGGCCGGGTCGCGGGGCAACAGTCTAAACAGGGACTCCCAGACTTCCTTCACCCCGGACACTTCCTCCAGCTCCTCCAGGGGGACCCCAAGGTGTTCCCAGGCCAGCCGGGACACATAGTCCCTCCAGCGTGTCCTGGGTCTTCCCCGGGGCCTCCTTCCGGTGGGCAGGCCCGGAACACCTCCCGAGGGAGGCGTCCAGGGGGCGTCCGGAACAGACGCCCGAGCCACCTCAGCTGCTCCTCTCAACGTGGAGGAGCAGCGGCTCTACTCCGAGCTCCTCCTGTGTGTCTGAGCTCCTCACCCTATCTCTAAGGGAGCGCCCAGCTACTCTGCGGAGGAAACTCATTTCAGCCGCTTATCCGCGATCTCGTCCTTTCGGTCAATACCCAAAGTTCATGACCATAGGTGAGGGGAGGAACATCGATCGATGGTAAATTGAGAGCTTCACCTTTTGGCTCAGCTCCCTCTTCACCACAACGGTCCGGTACAGCGACCGCATCACTGCCGACGCCACACCGATCCTCCTGTCAATCTCACGCTCCATCCTCCCCTCACTCGTGAACAAGACCCCGAGATACTTGAACTCCTCCACTTGAGGCAAGGACTCCCCACCCACCCGGAGAGGGCAAGCCACCTTTTTCCGATCGAGAAGCATGGCCTCGGATTTGGAGGAGCTGATCCTCATCCCAGCCGCTTCACTCTCGGCTGCAAACCGCTCCAATGCACGCTGAAGGTCGCGGTTCGATGAAGCCATCAGGACAATATCATCTGCAAACAGCAGAGATGACATCCTGTGGTTCCCAAACCGGATCCCCTCTGGCCCCTGACTGCGCCTAGAAATTCTGTCCATAAATATAATGAACAGAACCGGATAAAGGGCAGCCCTGGTGGAGTCCAACATGCACCGGAAACAGGTCCGACTTACTACCGGCAACTGAACAGCCCTTAGCATAGGCCCCCGAACCCCGTACTCCCAGAGCACTCTCCACAGGACCCCACGAGGGAAACGGTCGAATGCCTTCTCCAGATCCACAAAGCACATGTGGACTGGTTGGGCAAACTCCCACGAAGAGTATAGAGCTGGTCCAGTCTTCTGCGGCCAGGACGAAAACCATTGATGGACCCTCCACCAGAAAAGTTACACAGTGCAGCTTTAACCCTAACCAGTGGCCCTGTTACCGAGTGGTTTCCTGACCTGGGCCCCGGCTCTCAGGAGGAGGCGCACACAGGCGGGGTGGGCTTCGATACACGCCTCGTGCAGCGCCGTCACGTTGTCCACGGTCACCGTGTTCACGCCGACTCCGGACGCCAACAGTCGAGAGAGCTCCAGGGCCCGACCCCGAGAGGCGGCGGCGTGAAGAGGAGTACGGTCCGCCCACACGCCTGAGAGGAGGAGAGAGGAGGAGAGAGAGGGAGAGGAGGAGAGAGAGGAGGAGGAGGAGGAGGAGAGAGAAGAGAGGAGGAGGGAGAGGAAGGAGGAGAGAGAAGAGAGGAGGAGAGAGAGGAGAGAGGAGGAGAGAGGAGGAGAGAGAAGAGAGGAGGAGAGAGGAGAGGAGGAGAGAGAGGAAGGAGAGAGGAGGAGAGAGGGGGAGAGAAGAGAGAGGAGGAGGAGAGAGGAGGAGAGAGGAGAGGGGAGAGGAGAGAGAGGGAGGAGAGGGGAGGAGAGAGGAGAGGAAGAGAGAGACGGAGGAGGAGGAAAGAGGAGAGAGAGGGAGGAGAGAGGAGGAGGAGGAGAGGAAGAGAGTGGAGAGGAGAGAAGGAGGAGGATGAGAGAGGAGGAGGAGGAGAAAAGAGGAGGAGAGAGAGGAGAGAGGAGGAGGAGAGAAGAGGAGAAGAGAGGAGGAGAGAGAAGGAGAGAGGGAGAAGAAGAGAGGGAGGAAGAGAGAGGAGAGGAGGAGAGAGGGAGGAGAGAGGGAGGAGAAGAGAGAGGAGGAGGAAAGGAGAGAAGAGGAGGTGGAGAGAGGGAGGAGAAGAGAGGGAGGAGAGGTGAGGAAGAGGAGGAGAGGGAGGAGAAAGGGGAAGAGGGGGAAAACCGTGTGATTTTTTAAACTAATTATTTCATAATTAGCCTAATTTAAACATCGTTCAGACTCGAGATCAGAACAGTTGTTGAAACAGTTTCTCGTGTTCTTCAGAAACTCCAAGAAAAACTAGAACTACACAAGAAAAAAAACAATATGGATCGCGGAGTTTGACGCACTCCGTCCCCGCTCCGATCTCACCGATGTCGCAGAGAAAAGACCTGCGCGCCGCCGTCACCTCCATGGAGCTTTCACTTAAAAAAAAATCTGAAAAAATAAAGAAAACGTAAAGAAAAAGCTGCAGATCAGAGGAACAGCGGAGGATCATGGGCCGCGGGGGTCGGGCTACAGCGTGGAGGAAATAAACACAGCGGTGCATTGTGGGAGATGGAGTTCACATTACAGCTCTGGACCATGAATAAAGCAGGTCTAAACTAGGACTAAACCCGGTCTGGACCAAGACTAAACCAGGTCTAAACTAGGACCGAAGAACAATGTGAAAGACTTGTGGAGAGCATGTCAAGACGCATGAAAGCTGTGATTAAAAATAAGGGTTATTGCACCAAATATTGATTTGTGAACTCTTCTTAAGTGTAAACATTAGTATTATGTTGTTTTAAAATGAATTTGATCTTGTTTCTTTGCATTGTTTGAGCTCTGAAAACATGTATCTGTTTTGTTATTTTGACCGTTTGTCATTTTCTGCAAATAATGCTATATAAAATAAACGATAATATTTTTATTTGGAATTTGGGGGAAATGTTGTCAGTAGTTTATAGACTCAAACAAAAATGTTCATTTTGCCCAAACACAAACCTATAAGTAGTTAAATCAGAAAAAATGATCATTTTGCAGTGGTCTATTTTATTTTATTTTTTTTATTTTTTTTTCAGAGCTGTATTATAAATGATTTTCTGATGTTTCCTGCAGATTCAGGCTGAAAACATCCACCTTGTGATGTCATGTGCCCCATTGTGTTTTTAAACTTCGCTAGAATCATTTGGATCATTACAGCCCTGGAATCTCCAAAGAACTGTTGTTGGATCTGCTTCACCTCTTGACCCTTTACCATTTGAACGCTGGAACATACAGTTTGAACATACAGTTCCTTTAAGTTATGAGGGTCTCTGCGTTCTGTCGCGATGGCCCGAGAGACCCCGAATTCTAATAACATCTGGAAACGTTTAAGCCGACATCTCAGACATATACGAGGGTCATTCAAAAAGTTCTAAGACAAATTAAAAAACAACTTTATTTTTGAAACCAACATTATTTTTCAACATAACATCCACCTAAGTCAATACACTTCTGCGAGCGATGTTTCCACCAAAAAACTATGGAGCTTGTCTAGTCAACCAGGTCACAACCTCCCTCTTCGCTTCAAGTATGGACTGAAATCTTGTTCCTTTTAAATGTTCCTTCAACTTTGGAAATAGGGAAAAAAAATACATCCATAAACATTGTGCAAAGCTTCAGTAATTTCTTTAGGTTTCCACTGAAGTTTTGATAGAAATTTAACGTTTGCTTGGACTTCAGATTGGCTCATTTTGGAGTGTCAAAAAGTGGGATGTGCAATATGTAACGTAACTCTGAATAACAAAGCTAGAATGTCGAAACTTGTCAAATGTGTTTATAAGTCATCAGTGGTACGATTCAAGGTCATTTTGTTGAACTAGTTCGACTCATTTTGAATTTATGGCATTTGTCTTAGAACTTTTTGAATGGCCCTCGTAGAAATCATCAGATTATCATGTCCTCCAGAAAATCTCTAAATGTGGGGGGAAAGAGGAGGAGAGGGGAGGAAGAGAGGTAAGGAAGAGGAGAGGTGAGGAAGAGGAGAGAGAAGTGAGGAAGAGGAGAGGAAAGAGGAGAGGAAAGAGGAGGAGAGGTGAGGAAGATGAGGAGAGAGGAGAGGTGAGGAAGAGGAGGAGAGAGGTGAGGAAGAGGAAAGAGGAAAGAGGAGGAGAGGTGAGGAAGATGAGGAGAGAGGAGAGGTGAGGAAGAGGAGGAGAGAGGTGAGGAAGAGGAAAGAGGAGGAGAGGTGAGGAAGATGAGGAGAGAGGAGAGGTGAGGAAGAGGAGGAGAGAGGGAGGAGAGGAGAAGAAAGGAGGAGGTGAGAGGAAAAAGGATAAGTGAGGAAGAGGAGGAGAGCAAAGCGGAGGAAGAGAAGTGAGGAAGAGGAGAGGTGAGGAAGAGGAGAGGAAAGAGAAGTGAGAAAGAGGAGAGGTGAGGAAGAGGAGAGAGGGAGGAGAGGAGATAAGGAGGAGAGGAAAAAGGAGAAGTGAGGAGGAGAGGAGAGCAAAGAGGAGAGGTGAGGAAGAGGAGGAAAGAAGTGAGGAAGAGGAGAGGAGAAAGAAGGAGAGGGGAGGAGGGGGGGTGAGGAAGAGGAGGAGAGGTGAGGAAGAGGAGAGAGGAGGAAAGAGGAGGAGAGGAAAGAGGAGGATAAGTGAGGAAGAGGAGAGAGAGGAGCTATAAAAAAAAAAAAGATATAAATTTGGGCAAAACCTTTGGGGTGATCCCAGATTGGCCTTATGTCTGTTAACTGGCCATACTCCATCATCATCATCATCATCATTATCATTATTATTATTATTATTATTATTAACTGGCTCTACTCTGTTTTTGTAATAAACAGTATTACACTGTCAGAGCGTCCGTCGTTCTGAATGATTCATTTTTGACACCATACCTGCTTGTCAAAAACCTGATCCCGTCAGATCTCTGGGCAGGACTCGGATGCGAGACCACTGGGAATTCCAGGAGCCACAGGGGGGCGCTAGTCACAAAAAACTGTTGTGTCCTTAGGCAAGACACTTCACCCACATTGCCTAGTATGAAAGTGGAGTGTGTGCGAGTGTTGGAGGGGCCGATGGTAAAATGTTTGTGTTTCATACGAACTCTGCACAAGACGAGGTTTAACAAAGACTTAGTATCACGGCCTTGATTTAGCCTTTTTTACTGAACCGAATCGAAAACTCACTGTACCGAGATACGCATCATATCTTTGTATCGAGGTATGTATCGTATTGGCAACTTTTTAATGATTCTCAGGCCTAGTAACAACATTCTAACATGACTTGAAGCTCACAAGAGTATTTTGCATCGTATTGGACTTTTAAAGTCGAGTACTTCGTATTGACCTCTCGGTTTTCTCATTCTGTGACAAAGAAATTAGACAGGTGAAAGTAGGAGGTTTCTGACCACTCAAGCCTCCACTGACCCCTTCTGGCCAAGTTCAGATCTGTGGAGAGGAGATCCTGCTCAGAACACCCCCCCATCTGTGATTCAATACATTGATAAATTAGATGGGATCAGATAATGCCATACTGTGGGACCTTCCAAACATAGTACCCATGTGCAAATGGGACAAAACACCAAGAAAGTCGATAAGACAATTTCAACTAGTTTAGACCTGGTTCAGATCATGGTTTAGTCTTGGTTTAGTCTTGGTTCAGTCCTTTTTCACACCTGGTTCAGTCCTGGTAGAGTCCTGGTAGAGTCCTGGTTCAGTCCTGGTTCAGTCCTGGTTCAGTCCTGGTTCAGACCTGGTTCAGTCCTGGTTCAGTCCTGGTTCAGTCCTGGTAGAGTCCTGGTTCATACCTGGTTCAGTCCTGCTTCAGTCAATTTAATCACAAAACCACTGGGCTGGATCACCATGATCTGCACTGTTATAACCACCAAAACAATCCCACTTTAAAAAAAATAAAAAATGCACTCAAATACCGATACTTTTCCATTTGTTTTAATATATTTCTTTGCAGTACAGAAATCACCGAGCCCCGATATGTTTGTAGATTGACGTTGCGGGCTCTCCGTATCAATACTGCTGCATTTGGTCCTTACGCATTTTAAAAGTTAACGACCGCTCGCGTTATTCAAAAATATAAGAGCTATCACCACCTCACCCGGCGGACATCTTAGACAGGACTTTTCTGCTCGACGGCTTGGCGTTTGGAGAGACCGTACAACTAAGACTCAATGTACACCATATATTATGACTACAATATCACAAGTAGAAATGATTCTGTCGAAAGGTGAATTACAAACAGCGCCCCCTTTAGCTGGCTTTGGCTAACCACACAATGTGCTTTGATAGAGGCTAGCAGCAGGCTGGAGGAATATGAACGGAAGTCAGTGGGAAATCTGACAAGTCCTAGATTTTATATTCTTTGCACCAGTCCCAAGCAAAGATAAACAGTAGTACCAGTAACAGTAGCAGTTCCCAAGGCCCTATTGCAGTAGAAGTAAATGTACTGTGAAGTGCAAATTCCTAGGATGGTAAGAAAGAGGAACTGAGGAAAGTAAAAATACAGTTAATGACGGTGAATCTGGAAGTGCTGGTTGAGACCTGATCTGGTTCAGTCCTGATTGAAGACCTGGTTTTGGACCTTATTCTCAACCTTTCTTGACCAAGGTTTAAACCAGGGTTAGAGCTGATTTAGACCTGGATTTAGACTTGATTCTAGACCTTTCGAGACCTGATTCAAGATCTTTGTTTACACCCGGTTTATGTGTGAAGAATCCCTCAGTCGTCCAGGTATAATCCACGGTAAAAGGAGAAATTCAATTTGTCAACTGGACAAAGTTTATTTGGTCGAAAACGTTTCGCAGCTCATCCAAGCTATTTCGTCAGTTCTGGTTCGACTGCTGATGGACACTGCTTATATCTAGCTGCAGGGAGGAGCCAACTACAATTATTCTGAAACTATCCCACCTCTTTTGTTTTCAGCTTTCTGTCTGTACATCTGGTTTAGGACCTGATTTTAGATCCCGTTTAGACCTTGTTTTGGACCTGATTCTCGACCTTTCTTGACCAAGGTTTAAACCAGGTTTAGATCTGTTTTTAAAATGGATTTAAATCTGATTCTAGACCTGGATTTAGACTTTATTCTAGACCTTTCGAGACCTGATTCAAGATATTTGTTTACACCTGGTTTAGGACCTGATTTTAGATCCCGTTTAGACCTAGTTTTGGACCTGATTCTAGACCTTTCTTGACCAAGGTTGATACCTGGTCTTAGATCTGCTTTCGACCAGGTTTAGACCAGATTCTAGACCTGGATTTAAACCTTTCGAGCCCTGATTCTAGACCTTTGTTTAGACCTGGTCTCAAATTTTTACTTTACAAAATTCCTCACCTGTATTACTAGGTTTGTATTTGAATCCATTTGTTTTATTGTTCTATTGTTCTATTGATGATGCTTTTTATCTTTATGCTTCCGTTTAATTTTTATTCTTCTGCAGCCGGGAGTCCATCAAACTTTCGTTATGCTTGCATAATGACAAAGAATCTTGAATCTTATTGCTTTGCATTATTGCATGGAAAAATGAAATTGATAAAGATTACGATATGCCCCTGACTGTCCCCATCTGAACTAATGTTATTATAATCCACCAGCACTACATTCAAACTGCATCTTTTACCAGATTTAAATGTAAAAAGTCAGATTTTAGTTAATGTTTTGTTTGAATCCACATTTTGCCCTGTATTTATCAAATGAACCAAGCACAACAACGAAATTAAGGCATCTGAACTTCCACTTTCAAATGAACTAAACTATAAATATTCTGATAATTCCCATACGTTCTGAATTCCACTTTTTTCCTCATTGTAATCCAGCTTTTCCATTGACTCCCATTCAAACTGTGATCTCGCTGCCTTTGCTAACCCTGAAAACGTAATACTTAACGCTTGGTGTGACATTACTGAGAAAAACAGCAGATGACCAAGCCCCATTGCAACACCTGAGATGGCTATAGTTTTTATTTAGATTTAAATCCTTCAAAAATACTCACTCCCCGTTGGATAGAACTATGATCATTTGGCATCTTGGGATTAGCATGAAGCCTACACAAAGAAGTGCAACGATTTATTTAAAAAGCTGCACTGCGGAACATGTCTGCTCGTCTCTAGGGAGAAAATTTAAAAAAATTAAATAATAATAATCAATGCTATACTTTGAATGTTGAGCAGTACGGCATTAAACTTCTATATCTTAAGTGCAAGATAGTTTTGCGTAATGCCATACTGTGGAACATTCCAGGCAAAGCGATAACCATGAGACGAGCGTGTGGCAGAATCGCTGAAGGAAAGTTACACAGTGCATTTAACTATTCTATACAAGCCCACATTTCTGTTCGTCTCTATGGAGAAAAAAATATATATATATTTTAAAAAAAAAATCACTGCTTTGCTTTGAATGTTACGCAGTACGGCATTAAATGTATCCATCTCCGTGGAAACAAGCGGACGAGGCGTAGTCACGTGTCAGATATGTGGAGAGGTGAGCCCACTTGTAAAAATCCGTGTCGTCAAGGCAATAAAAATGCCCAAGTGCAAGACTTTTTCAAGAGTTTAATGCCATATTACGGAACATTCCAGGCAACCGGTAACAAGCAGCGGAAGAAAAGTTTAGTGCGTCGTAAAAAAAGGTGCAACTTTTCTGGTGGAGGGTCCGTCAAATACTTTTCTCCATGGAGACGTTTTTGCTTTGTCTGGAATGTTCCACAGTACGGCATTAAACCTTTCTATCTTCATGGAGACGAAAGCAGGTAAAGTTACAGTTCAGATCTGTGGAGAGGCGACCCCGCTCACAGTCAGAATGCCTGTTTTTCCGCGGTATTTTTGAGCTGTAAAACTACCTGTAATTGAATGTAAATAATGGTAGAGCTGTTTAATGTCACACTGCGGAACATTACAGGCAGAGCAGTGACGTATCCATAGAAACAAGCAGGCGACGGACCCCCAACCAAAAAGTTCCACAGTGCATCTTTAGCCGTTTTGTACATTGAATCACACTGTTTCAGGTCCACAGTGAGTTTGGCGTTGGAGCTGCAGCAGGTTGATTTGATTCTAATTTGAGGGAGTGGTATTTTCGTGATTGCCGTTTTTTGGTTTTGTTTTGTTTTTTTTAATCCTGTTCTCCCACGATGTCGTTCTGTCCTCTCTCCATCTCGGCGAAGTCAAACTCGGCGCCCATCATCCGCTTGTAGATGTCTTTAATGTCGTCGCAGGTCGTCTCGAAGTGAGTCGTGGCGTCGTACGAACGCGAGATGAAGATCTGGAAATAAAAAAAATGAGAATGTACAGGATTTGAAACAAGTTAAGGTGAAGGTACACTTTTTTTTTGCTCAGTATTTGACCCATAGACTGTTGGACATCGCTAACCCCAGGAAGTGAGCATGGGTGCGTTCTGGCTCCAGTTCGCCTTGTATTGAAAAACCGTCGCTCCTCTCTGTGCAACTACTCCGGTCAGAATCTTCATTTTTGTTTTAAAATGTTCGTATTAACCCGCTCTACATGATCCTGGTGTTTTTATTTCAATATTTTTTCCCTAAATAAAGATATGAACAATATTAACAACCGACCAATCAGACGCCTTCTTTCCCCGAGGTCACCCCCACTAGCGTTAGCAACAGGTTTGATTGACAGCGTTGCTAAAATAACCTTCTAATCTAGCTGTGCAGAGGGGAAGGGGCGTTACCTTCAACACCCTCACTCCTGATTGGCTCTTTGTTTGCCCAAATATGAAACTCGGCTCCAAATTTGCTTCTACAACTGCCTCGATGAGCTTCATTTGACTGGAGCCGAACGCTGAATCTGGGACCAGATCTGGGACCAGGGCAGGACCAGAGACTGTACACGGAAGTGGAAGTCGTACTGTTCGATTAGAGTCAATTTAAGCTAAAACTCCGACGATTTTTAAACCAATGTCCACATTTGGATAGGGATGGGAATCGAGAACCAGTTCCGTGTGTTTCAATTCCACGGAATCGATTAGCAGTTTATCTAACGATTCTCATAACGATTCCAGCCAGCACGAATTACACACAAAAGTGGTGGGATTGATACGTGCCACGCCGCTTCACTGATACAGAGTTTATATACTATTTTCACATGACAAGAAGTACGTTTGTGAAAATGGACTTTTAACTTCTACTTGGACACATGACACGTTCGGGACAGGTCCGTTTCTCCGGAGCTCGTGTACAAAGTGCGGTCGAATACTTAGCAGCAGAAAGTCCAGGGATATAAGCGAATACACGTGGAGACACGTGAATTTTCCGTCAACAGAGCGACACGGAGTGAGTCACATTATCATCATATTATTTCTGCATCAAATGGAGATATTAGGTGAAAGCAGCAGCTTGTGTCAACATTAGACTGAGTACTAAACCGGGACTAAACCGGGACTAAACCGGGACTAAACCTGGACTAAACCTGAACTAAAGCAGGACTAAAGCAGGACTAAAGCAGGACTAAAGCAGGACTAAAGCAGGACTAGACCAGGACCAGACCAGGATTAAGCCTGGGCGAGACCAGGACTAAACCTGGACGAGACCAGGACGAGACCAGGACTAAGCCTGGACGAGACCAGGACGAGACCAGGACGAGACCAGGACGAGACCAGGACGAGACCAGGACTAGACCAGGACCAGACCAGGACCAGACCAGGACCAGACCAGGACTAAGCCTGGACGAGACCAGGACTAAGCCTGGACGAGACCAGGACTAAGCCTGGACGAGACCAGGACTAAGCCTGGACGAGACCAGGACGAGACCAGGACGAGACCAGGACTAGACCAGGACTAGACCTGGACTAGACCAGGACTAGACCAGGACTAGACCAGGACTAGGCCAGGACTAGGCCAGGACTAGGCCAGGACTAGGCCAGGACTAAACCTAGACTAGGCCAGGACTAGTGCTAATCTTGGTCCTAATCAAACAGTTTGTTCTCCTTTTTTCCCCAAATTAGAATCGATAAAGAATCGAATCGTTAAGCAGTATCGATAATGGAATCGGAATCGTAAAAATCTTATCAATTCCCATCCCTACATTTGGAATAGTGAGAGCGTACTGCAGAGCCTCCAAGAGCCAATCAGAAGTGTGGTGGTTGAAAGTTCTCCAAACGAGGCAACCAGTCCTGTTGCTTACACTACCTGGAGCTAATCTCGGAGATTATTGAGATTGGAGATTATTGTCCATATATCGATTTACCCAATTAAAAAAAAAAACCTCAGGATCATGTAGAGCAGGATCATTCAGGACCTCACGATTTATTTATTCATTCAATTTCATATTTTTGTTTAACTAGCTCTGCTTTTTGGAACTGTAAGAAATGGAAGTCACCAAGTCATGTCCCTGTTTTGTCCAATCCAAATGTAAATGCATGGGGAAAAAAATCTCACAATCATTTTTCTTGAGGCAATTTTGTCTTGTGAAATCTTTTCCCATCTCGACCCATGTAGAGCGGGTTAATACGAACATTATAAGATCTGAAAGAGGCTGAAGGCAACAGTTACAGAGAGAAGTGCCACCGGTTTTCAACAGAAGTCAGTTGGAGTCAGAGTTCGATGAAACCATTCCTACTTCCTATTGGGAACACGGCGGCTAACAGGGTAACTGTGTCCACTTATATAAACAGTCTCTGAGATAGACTAAACCAGGGACTAAAAACCACAGGCTAAGGCTGCGTCCCATTTCTCTGTGTTACCCCTTCGTCTTGGTTTTGTGCGTTCATGTGAGGGCAAGGGGTGTCCCGATTCTAATTTTAACTAAACCAGGACTAACTATAACTGAACCAGGATTTAACTGGATAAACTTTGACTAAACCAGAACAAAACCAGGACTAAACCAGGACTAAACCAGAACTAAACCAGGACTAAACCAGAACTAAACCAGGAATAAACCAGGAATAAACCAGGAATAAACCAGGACTAAACTAGGACTAAACCAGAACTGAACGAGGAATAAACCAGGACAAAACCAAGACTAAACCAGAACATAACCAGGACTAAACCAGGAGTTTTGGGATCAGGATGGCAGCGTCACATCGACCAGCCAAGGGGTCTCAAAAATGTATTTTCAGCAGTTGTAATTATCGATTAACAGTTATCGTTTTTCATCGAACTTTCAGGTAAACAAGCTAGTTTTTGTGGAGCTGAGGTACCCGATAATCCTTGCCATGGCAAGGGATGATGACGCGTGTCCCATTTCTTAGGGGAACATTCGTACCCAGAGCCCTCTCGGCTCTGACAAAGACGTAGATGAAGGGGTAGGGGAAGGGGTAAGACCGTAATGGGACGCCGCCTAAATCAGGTCCAAACCCTCGTGTTTGCGTACCTGGCTCTCCTCCCCCATGTCGGTGGGCTGGTACAGGTCGCTGATGCTGGTGAAGTACTGGTCTATGGGTTTGAGCAGGTCCAGAGCTGGCCGCACCTCTTCCTCGGGGTTGCCGGTCTCCACCGTGGTGCTGGCGATGGCAATGTACTTCCCCTTTGAGGCCACGTTATGGTCGAACGAGATCATGCAAACGTAGATGTCTGGAAGAAACAACAATTGAAGTTTCAATTTGATTCACGGACATCACTTCGAACTTGCAACTTTTAAACGCTGAAGTACAGCAGTCCCTCGTTTATCGCGGGGGTTTCATTCTAAAAATAACCCACGATAAGCGAAATCCGCGAAATAGGACAACTTTATATTTTACAATGATTATACATGTTTAAAGCTGTAAAAGCCTCACCACACACATTCTACACTTTTCTCAGACTGGAATTAACGTTTTCTCACATTTCTCTCTTGTTTAAACACTAAAACAGTCAAACGAGAGGAAATGAAGCGCTCTGATCGGCTGAAAGTTCTGTTTACATGCAGATCTCTGTGGATCTGTGGCTCAGCGGCAGAATCAGCGTCAGTGACAACTTGAGTGAAACGGACGAAATGCGAGATCCATATGCGTACTTTAGAACAACAAAGCGTACGAGCGAACGAAGAGGTCAAAATGCGTGCTCTGTACACAAAATGCGTACATGTTGGCAGGTCTGTAAATCTGGCTGAACGCATTCTGAACTGTACTGGAGACACGGAGGAGAATGACGGACAAATCGGCAAAGGTCTACCGTCTCTTAGCCAATCAGAACGCAGAACACAATGCGCGTTGATACACTATAAAAAAATCCAGCAACAGCGAGGCCGCGAAAAGTGAACCGCGATAAAGCAAGGGACCACTGTACACTGAAAAGGTGAAGCAGATCTACATTGACCGAATTAAATATTAATTTATATATTGATCATTCACCCCACACTCGGTCGTGATAAGCCTGTGAGATCTGAAGACACCAGGTTTGGCCACAATAAATAATGTTAACTCTGCTTCCCATTAAATGAAAAGTCCGTCCTCGGGAGGGAAAAACCAGCAGCTTTCTTTGACAGTAGTACTTTTGTAAAATATAATATTCATAACTATCATGAAAGTGAGTCACATCGACACTAGTTTTCCTGCGAGTTGATTTTGAATTGTACTCTGCCGTTCTTATGTCGGCTCCTTGCTCAAAGAGTTCAACATATTTCAACTCTGAAACACGGCAAAAGGAGAAATTCAATTTGTCAACTGGACAAAAGTTAATAAATTGAATTTCTCCTTTTGCCATGGATTCTACACACATCAACTCTGAAGTTTTATTTTTTTTATTTTCACAAGCATTTATTTCGTTTGTCCCATGGCTGAGAGGGGACAAACGAAGGGTTGAGTCCATCAGAGTGAAAATGGGACCACGGTGTGACATCTGCTTCTGACTCCTGTGTAGATCTCACCGTGTTTCCAGGACATCACACATTGACAGTGTTGGTGATCGGGTCTCTCTATCCTCTCTCCTCATTCTCTCCATCCGCTCTCTATCCTCTATCCATCCTCTCTCCTAATCTCTCTATCCTCTCTCCTCCATCTCTACCCTCTCTCCTCCATCTCTATCCTCTCTATCCTCTCCTCCATCTCTATCCTCTCTCCATCTCCATCTTCTCTCCTCCATCTCTATCCTCTCTCCATCCCCTCTCCCCTCCCTCCCTCTCTCCTCCCCCTCTCCTCTTCTCCTCCCCCTCTCCTCTTCTCCTCCCCCTCTCTCCTCCCTCTCTTCTCCCTCTCCTCCTCCCCTCCCTATCCCCTCTCCATCCTCTCTATCCCCTCTCCATCCTCCCTCTCTCCATCCTCTCCTCCTCTCGCCATCCTCTCTATCTCCTCCTCCCCTCCCTATCCTCTCTCCATCCTCTCTATCCCCTCTCCTCCCTCTCTCCATCCTCTCTATCCCTTCTCCATCCTCTCTCCTCCGCCCCTCCCTATCCTCTCTCCATCCTCTCTATGCTCTCTCCTCCCTCTTTCCTCCTCCCCCTCTCCTCCTCCTCCTCTCTCGTGTATATTAGTATTTCCTCACCGTGTTTCCTGTTGACCTGGTTCTGGGGGATGATGATCTCTCCTCTCCTCCTCCTCTCTCCTCCCTCTTTCCTCCTCCTCCTCCTCCTCCTCCTCCTCCTCTCTCCTCCTCTCTCGTGTATATTAGTATTTCCTCACCGTGTTTCCTGTTGACCTGGTTCTGGGGGATGATGATCTGACAGGACTTCACGTCTCCAGTGCTGGCGATGGGGTGACTGAGGATGCAGATGACGCGGATCACCTGTCCCACCTTCTTCACCAGATCCGGCGCGTAACTGGGGTCACAGATCAGCTGCTTACACCGAGCGATCTGAACACAGGAAAACCAGGAAAGAGTCGTCAATAATTACGATTTCAATTATCTGTGGTCTTTCATTCGAGGACATTTCATACATGCATCTCTATACATGTATGAAATATAGTCATCCCCTCCCCCGCACATGAATAATTTGCACTATTACTGACCAACTGTTAAACTAATCTGCCAATCTGTCAGATTACAGCTGCACATGTAACTGCTCGAATGTTTACATTTCCTGTTTGCACCATATCAACAATGTTTACACTTCCTGTTTGCACTATATCAACTATGATTACACCCCGTTTTTTACTACTGACATTTGCACATAAAACCAATGTTGCACATTATTCAGGGTCCACTGAAATACCAAAAATCCAGCATGGCGTGTCCACTTTAGCAGAAGAGTCACATTCTGCTGTGTTTTCAAATGCTTTAATGAGTGTTATGTAATGTTTGAATATAAAGTAAAGGTAAATGCTGCACTCCCCACCTCCTTGTGTCTGTAATGTCTGTTGTGTTATTATGAATATTTATTTTGCATTTACTGCTCAAATATTGTTTATCCTGTTTTGTTTTTTTGTTAATTATGACTTTTGATTTGTTTTTAATGCAGTCAATGGTCTTGCACCGTGTGAGATTTTGACCCCTCACCAACCCAGCAGAGTTCTACGATCTACTGGGCAACATCTGGAGGTCAAACAGTGGGACGATCGTTCTTTTGCAGTGGCCGGTCCAAAACTCTGGAACTCTTTGCCCATTGAGATACGCTTCATCACTGACCTGCCTCTGTTCAAAGCCAAATTTAAAACCTACTTATTTAGAATGGCTTTTAACACTTATTGGCCCTGTGACACTTTTATTTTAATGGTGTAATGTGCTTTATTGACCTATTTGAATGTTTGTTTTTTATCTCATTTTTAATCAGGCATGAAAGTCCCGGTTTAGACCTGGTTTAGTCCCGGTTTAGACCCGGTTTAGTCCCGGTTTAGTCCCGGTTTAGTCCCGGTTTAGTCCCGGTTTAGTCCCGGTTTAGTCCCGGTTTAGTCCCGGTTTAGTCCCGGTTTAGTCCCGGTTTAGGCCCCTGCTGTCAGCTAATCTGTCCCTTTGATGCAGAAATAATACGATAATATGACTCACCCCATAAGAACACGGTCACTCCGTTGTAACAGTTTGCAGTGTTAATTTGTGTATCCACGTGTAAGCGCGTGTCGCGTATATCCACGGAGCTCCGGACATATCCCGAACGACCCGTGTCCCGAGGCGAGAGTTCCTTCTTACGTAGCATTAACGTAGCAAGTTAAGGTTTTTCTCCAGTTTCATGAAATGCCGCGTACATATTCACAAGGCTCGCTCACAGCTGACCGGTGAACAGGCGCAAACACAACAGCGCTACTCGTCATAATTGGCGGGAGCGCGATCGGTGGGTAAGGCCTAAAAAAAATAAATGTTGGTTTCCGATTTGTTGACAGTTCTAGACATGGGTAGGTAGGGAATTTATTTTATTTTTATTTTTTATTTTTTTTCCTGTGGGAATATGGACATTTTGAAATTTTATTTTATTTCCTTCCGCAGCAGTACTATTTCAATAAAGACTATAATTGACATTGGCATAATTTCCCAAAGCTATCTCAATGCTAAGGGCATATTCTATACTTAAGTATAGTCGAACGAAGCTCCACCATGCCATGCGAAACCAGGTTGTTGACTGTACCAGAGTACATGTAGAATATATCTTACAATGTTACAAAAATACATGCTGATTTTGTATTGTTTTTTCTGTTCTTCTTTCAAATGGCAGTCATTAAATTTAGAAGCAGTAAACAATTTTGAATACTACATTTATTTAACACGGTGTTGACATTGGTCAACTTAAAAATGGCACTGCATAATCTTAACAATTCACCGTGACCACGCATATGTCCAGCGATGCCGTCGCCATTGTTTTTATGGGTACAGACAGAGAATTTTACAGATCACAGAAAAACAGAAGCACATTACAGGGGGGTCCTCGGGTTACAACGTTGATTAGGGTGACCATATTGTATTTCACTGAAAAGAGGACACACTTCCAGCTCGCGCACAAAATATATTTTTTTAGAGTTTTTTTCCCCCATTTTTAGGGGTTTTATGTGGGTCGGGGGCTTACTGTGCTTCTGAATTCCCCAGAAAAGAACACTTTACCTGGATATACTGAAAAATAGCCCAAAACACTCACAAACAGTTGCTTTATAAATAATATATTTATTAATATAAGCAATCTTAAGGCTGACACTTACACCTTAGTTAAGAAAAAAGAAAAAACAAAAATAAAAAGAGAGTTAGCCTATCCTTCAATGTTCAGTAAGCCCATTCTTCAAAATAATGTGTCTAATGGCTAATGAAAAAAATATACAAATAATAGAGCGCCCTCGCTTGCATTCACCATATCTTCATTTTTCCAGGTCGCACAAAGTATGTCGTGAGTTTTGAACTCGAGCTCTCACCCTGCACAGCTATTTTGTGTTTTGTTGTGGCGATATGAGCTTTCAGATCGTTGGACCTCTTATTCGCCACAGAGACGTAAGTCCCAGCTTTGCACACTGTGCATTCTGCCTCCCACTTGTCACGCCCCGGGCGAAAACAGGGGTACTTTTTTTGCAATTCATCCGTGAAACTGCATTTGCGTTTCGGCATTTTCTGTGTCTTCGCAGTGCGCCTACCTGCCTGTCAGCCTGCGAGTGAGCGAGCGAGCGTGCGTGCGCGTGTGTGTGTGTGTGTGTGTGGAGCGTGGCGCGCTTGTTTGTGAATGAATGAATACACGTTCCGGGGTTCGACTCGAACTGGAGCGCGTTTCCAACGGAATCAAAAACCCGGACATTTGAAGGATTTTATAAACTCCGGCCGGACAGCCCGGACAGCCTCTGAAAAGAGGACATGTCCGGGCAAAAGAGGACGTATGGTCACCCTAAGTTGATCCGTTCTTAAGACTTCGCCCTACAACCACAACAAAGCGTATTCTTCCGCCGTGCGCCGTTCGCGTTTGTTTACGTTGCTTACCACGCTAAACCGCGTAAGACGGAATGACGCGTAATTTTTTTTTTTTTTTACCGTCGTAACCCGAGGACCCCCGTACACATTGCCCCGCGGAAATTGAAAAATACAGTAGGCTATTAGTTTTCTTTCTTTTTTAACCGAAGCTTGTAAAATTAATTTGAGTATCAAATTTATTTTATTTTATTAAGTCCAATAAAATAATTTGGGTCGCATGCAAATCAACAGGGTCGGTCGGCAACCGGAAACTTAGATTTATTTTTTTTAGGCCTAATTATGCTGCACCATGATTGGAAGCTGGAGCGCAGTTCGGCCCTTCAAACATGCGGGGATTTTGCTTAGTCAATTAATATTTTCCCAACCTTCCAACACCCCCCCTCCCCATTTTTTTTCTCCTCGGATCTACACAATTCCCGTAGGTGACCTAAAAACAAAACAGCGAATTTCGCCAAAAGGTGTGGGATTTTCATACCTGTTTAATGTTGTACAGCACTTTGGTCGGCTTTGGTTGCTGGAAGGTGTTATAGAAATAAAGTTTGATTGTGCGTGTGATTACTACCTGTATGCGCTTATGAATATGCACACACTTTAAATGTCGGATAATGTATAGAATTGTTTTGAGATTGTTTATTTTAGAATTGCTTATATTTTAAGATTTTATCCTGCACTAGCCTTTTAAGATTGTACCTTGTATTTGATATGTGATTTCTTTTTATTATATTGTATTGTATTTTTATTGTATTTATAATTGCACTTTATCGTATTTTTGTATTGTATTTTATGATGTGAGGACTGCAGATGGAAATTAGCTTTGTGCTAAATCTGGTGCAGACATCTTTTTAATGAAACTGCACACTGTCCTTAATAAACTAAACTAAAACTAAACTAAGACTGATTGAAATATATATAACAAATGTGTTGCCTTTATGGACAGTGGCTCAATGGTTAGAGCACATGTCCACCAACCTGGAGGTCCTAGGATTATTATACTATTTTTATTTATTTATTTTGGGCATGTGAGCAATTTACATTCATTTAAAAGTGCAGTAACAGAAATAAAACAAACAAAACATTTGTCCAAAAAGGAGTGGGAAGAAGAACACTTAATCTAGCATCTAATTTAGCATCATGAGCTTTCTTTTGTATTCTTCAAACATTTTACATTAGACTTGAACTATTTACAAAAACTTGGCCCAAGTGGAATTGATTCACGTCACCCACATTACCTAGTATGAAAGTACAGTATGTGAGTAGGTGTAGACAAAGGCCAATGCCAGAGCAGCTGTAGCTACAACAGTATTTAAACATGTTTACAAAAATGTAAAGAAACATCTGCCTAATTTTTAAAATTATTCATGGTATTGCTGCCCCTCCTCTGAGAAGGTTCGTCACACTGAGCTCTGAAAAAAAAACGACTCAAGTGACCGGGGCAACTTCTAGAGGAGAGTGCAGCGCTCCTAAATGTAGGACCTCTTTCAGTAAAACTGCCTTCTCTTTTATTGCCATGAGTCAGTGGAATAGTTTGCCAAATGAGATTATAACATGTACAAGTTTTCAAACATTTGCACATCCAACAAAGAAATGGCGAATATCAAAGCAAATTTGCACTCATTAGTGATGAATGTGTGTGAGTGAGGCTAGGACTGGTGAGTGTGTATGGATGTATAAAGATGAATTTTTTTGAATGTTTTTAGGAATGACATAGTGAGGGTCTTTATCTGATGTGTATGCACATGTGATTACAGTAATCCCTCGTTTATCGCGGGGGTTAGTTTCCAGAAATAACCCGCAATAAGAGAAATCCGCGAAGTAGGACAACTTTATATTTTACAATTATTCTACATGTTTTAAGGCTGTAAATGCCTCACCACACACATTATACGCTTTTCTCAGACTGGAATTAACCTTTTCTCACATTTGTCTCTCGTTTAAACACTCAAACTTTCGTAGATTTTCAACAAAATTTATTAATAGTGAAGCGTGGGGGGAGACACGGCCCCGGCAGCCCTGCCAGACACGCGAGGAGCACTGCCACGTCCCGGGACGAGACGCGCACCAACCCCTTGGAGAAGTGCGAAACACGTGCTGCTCTGCCACGGATTTGTCCACAATAAGGGGTTTATCGTGGACAAATCAGAGCAGCACATCCAGGTGCAGGTTTAGACCTAGTTTAGACCTGGTCTAGACCTGGTCTAGTTTTGGTTTAGTCCAGGGCCAGTCCACGTTTAGTCCTGATCTAGTCTCTTAGCCAATCAGGATGCAGAACACATTGTTACACTATAAAAAAAATGTTACACTATAAAAAAAAATGAAAAAATAAAAATAAAAAAATTTGAAAAAAATAAAAAAATCTGCGAGGCCGCGAACAGTGAACCGCGATAGAGCGAGGGTTCACTGTATTCTTATGCACTGGTCCATTACCCATTTACAATCTCTGTTACAGTATATTTAATTAACATCAACCTCTCCCTGGACTACAGGAGGAAATGAGCATTTTTTGCTATAACCTGGCACCTGCATCTTCTTTTGTTTATTTCAAAGGTCAATGAAATGTTGTGCACTGTCCCTGCGCAAATAAATAAACCATACTGAATAAATAATGAGTACGGGGTTGACGAGCCTGTAGAGAACACAAGTCTAAGGCATTTTTATGATAATTCCTCACCTCTCCTTCAGACTTTACTCCCACCAGTTTCCCGTTCTCCACAACGATCTCATCGACGGGTTTGTTTAACATGTACGTCCCTCCGTAGATGGCACTCAATCTGAAACAACACAAATATACTTCAGTCTGTGCAGCAGATTTACAGTAACACAACGCAAAAGATCAGGAGTCTAACCCACAACCTCCTCACTGAGAGGAGGCAGGCTAACCACTCTGCCACAGTACTGTACCTGGCGAACCCCTGGGGCAGCTCTCCCAGTCCGTACAGTGGGTAGAGATAGGGACTTTTTCCATATCGGGCCAGAGATTCACTGTAGAGTTTAATCTTGTTTATGGCCTTGACACAGGGCTTATCCAGGTAACTGCAAACACAAGAACAGTGTGAAGGGGATGGTAGCATAATATACCAAATCACCAAATCATTGTCGAGAGCGGGATTCGAAACGCCAACCTCTAGGTCAGCGGACAAACGCTCTACCAAATGAGCTACTGCCTCATTTATGATCATGAAAAAAAGTTGAAAAACCTTATCATTTATAATTTTAAAAAGTTAACTTGTGTTCACTAGAATCCTTAGTTATATTTCATCCCATTCCTGGTGGCCATACGATATTCACAGAACCAGAGTTACATGTCACTTTCACTTTAACCTGAGCTGGAGGAGGGGTCAAATATTCTATGGTAGAATCTGCCGTTTAACTGTTTGTTAGGGACGGGACGGGACAATGTCCACAAGACGAGATTGGATCCACGAGAACGAGACAAGGCGAGATTTTAAGATAATTCATTTTTATATATTTCATGGTTCAGTTTCCAACATTAGCCTTACAACTTATTTATTCAATTTCATATTTTTGTTTCCATTGTAAGACTGCTTTTTGGAACTGTAAGAGATGGAACTCACCAACATCTGACCCTGTTTCATCCAATCCAAACGTAAATACTTGAAAAAAACTAGGGATGCACGATATATCGACATTAACATCGGTATCGGCCGATATTGCCAAATTTTTAACATATCGGTATCAGCCCGATGTGTAAAAGTGGGCCGATATTAACGACCGATATTTGTCAGTACAGTAATCCCTCAAATTAACGTTTTCTCACATTTCTCTCTCATTTAAACACTCAAACTTTTGTAGATTTTCAACAAAATGTATTAATAGTGAACCGTGGGGGGGAAGGGCGGAGAAGTGTGCGCGCAAAATCTGTGATGGCGCAGCATGACCGGCGCAAGACCGCGCGTCCCACCTGGGACTGCGAGCACGAGGCCCGTTTGCGCAACTGTGCCTCCTCTAGACCAGGTCTAAACCAGGATTAAACCACCGCGTGCGGCTCTTTGCCTGGTTTCGTGCGGCTCTTGCGTTCGTTCATGTCGAGGTTTGATGTGCTCGGACGCGGTCCCGAGGGGGAGGCACGCAGTCCGAAAAGAGCAAAGGCAAAGAGCCGCAAGCGGTGGTTTAATCCTGGTTTAAACCTGGCCCAGTCCTGGTTTAGTCCAGGTTTAGTCCTGGTTTAGTCCAGGTTTAGACCTTGTTTAGACCTGGTCTAGACCTGGTTTAGTCCGCGTTTAGTCCTGGTCTAATCCAGGTCTGGTCCTGGTCTGGTCCGGGTCCCGGTCCCCCCCTGCGTCCCCCATCTATAACATCAATCAGCAAAGGTCCCTTAGCCAATCAGGACGCAGAACACAATGTTACACTATAAAAAAAGAAAGAAAAAAAAAAAGAGGAGTCAAAACATGTTTTGAAAATAAAAGACATTCAAAAATTCATTTTGCATGATTTTCAGTCTGTATAAAATGCTATCTCAGAATTAAAAATAAATAAATATCGGTATCGGCTGATATCGGTATCTGCCGATAACAGCAACATTAATATCGGAAATCGGTATCGACTAAAATTTTCACATCGGTGCATCCCTAAAAAAAAAAAAAAAAACATCACAATATAATTTTTCTCGTGTGCACGATCTTGTGGCCATTTTGCCTCGCGAGATTTTGTCCCATCCCAGCCGTTTTGTCATATGATTCATATCAACTTCTACTGGTGACTTTACCCTAAAACTCGCTCCATTACAACAAAAATCAGCATTTTCGCAATACTAATCTTGCTCCCGCCATCTGTATTAAATATTATTAGCCTAATGAATCCTGTGCCCTCACTCACTCGTCTGTGCGGTAGAGAGCAAGTGAGTGCCCAGTGAAATCCTGGACGTCTTGGCCCAGGCTGAACTTGCTGTAGATCTCCCTCATGGTGGTCTTCTGTGGGTCCACCCCCTCCAGAGTCTTTGGGTCGTTCACGTCGAATCCAGCCACGAACGTCAGGAACTTTTTAAAACGCCGCTTCTCGAACAGACCCATGAGACCTGAGGAGGAGAGACAGGTTTAAGAAAAGACCCATTCTTTAAATGTATTTATTTTTTATTATCCTTCTAGGTAAATTGTCCTCTGCATCCTTTCAGGAGCAGTGGGTAGCACTTGGGGCGCCTAGGGACCCACCTCCATGATCTTACTGCTAGGCTTGGTCAGGACCTCAGCTGGAGGATTTTTCTTTTACCCATGGAGCATGTTTTGTTTTGTTTTTTGTTTGATGGGGGAAACCAGAGTGCCTGGAAGAAACCCACCTAGAGCAACCTGGAGATTGAATCCAGAACCTTCTTGCTGTGAGGTGCGAGTGCTAGCCACTCACCCCCTGCCTTATATCTGCCTGAGGGGATATAGATGTAGTTGTTTTGTAGTTAGCTCGTCCCTTCAGACAGATATAAGGACGGAAGAAATATGAGCACATCTCCTCTATTCTTGCGTCTTTGCACTGGCTTCCTGTTCGTTTTAGGATTGATTTTAAGATTTTATTGTTTGTTTTTAAAAGGTCCCATGGCATGAAATTTTCACTTTCTGAGGTTTTTTAACGTTAATGTGAGCTCCCCTACCCTGTTTAGCCCCCCATGGCTAAAAGTTGCGAAATGTCTAAACTGAGCATTTGCGGTCTTTTTCTGCGTTACACAAAACCAGTGTTGAAACGGGCGAGTTCGGACAAGGCACCTTTTTGACGTCAGATCGGCAAATGCAGCTCCAGCCCCTCCCTCTGTCTCCGCTCAGCATCCCTGTATATCCCGCCCATAGAGTTTGGACTGTGAATGCGCTACGCAATGCGAAATGCGTTTTTTTTATTTGCCTGGAGGCACGTCCGAGTGTTTCTAGGCTCGGAAGTCCTTTATCTGAGCCTCTGGACCTTTGAACAGCAGTGGTTTAATTTTATTTTATGTGGAAATGTGTTTATTTTTCAATGGAACACTTCAACTCTCTCCCCCCATGCAAAAACAAGGAAATGGATCAGAGAGCGCACAGAGAGACAGTGGAGCGTTTAGCCACGCCCCCAACTTCTACTATTGGCCAGCTTTTTCCTCCTCATTTGCATTCAAGCAACAATGCCCATTATAGTGTGTTCTGAGTGAGAAAAATTACTCTTTCTCAGCTTATCTCTGTTTCTCATGCACTGAGTGTTGATTTTGAAGAAGGATTCATTTACAGTATTAGGGAACCATTAAGGAGCCATATAAAAGCATCAAGAAGTACCATGTCATGGGATCTTTAAAGCTTTGAATGGACTGGCCCCAAAATACATCTCTGACCTCATCCAAATCTGCAGAACGGTGCTCTGAGGTCAGAGGGCCAGCTCCAGCTCGTGGGCCCTAAGACTAGACTTAAAATTCGGGGGCCCAGGGCTTTCTCTGTGGTTGGCCCTAAGTTATGGAACGCTCTGCCCCCTCATGTCAAAACAGCCCCCCACACTGGAGAGTTTTAAGTCTCGTCTTAAGACCCACTTTTATTTAGTGAGTTGTGTGGTCCTCTGTGTTTTTTATAATTGCTTTTGTTTTTAGTTATTTTATCATCACTTTATTTATTGCAATTTTATTAATGTTTTTATTAAGTTTTATTGTTTTATGTGCAGCACTTTGGAAACTGTTTCTGTTTATAAAATGTGCTATAGAAATAAAGTTGGATTGGATTGAAGTGTCCAGCAGTAATTGCAAAGCATTTTGCTGCTCATCCAAGACGCTTTTTCAGTTCAGGTTAAAAAATATTTTGTCCAGTGACAGAACTGAATTTTTCTTTTGCCGTTTGTAAAAAATGTTCATGTGACCAACAAGTCAACACTGCACTCACCAAGGATGCTTTAAAACAGCTTTGGAGCTTTTGAAAACTTATTTGCTTGAAGGAGAATTAAGGTTTTTTTACAATCTGAGCCTTATTTCAGTAATAAAACAAGTTGTTTTACTCACCCATAGCACTTTGGTGTCATTTGGAGCATTTCCGGAGATGTTTAAGATTAGCGATATCCGTTAACGTTAGTGGTCGGCGCACAATGTTGCAGTCACCAAAATAACACAAACTTAAGCACTTTTCAAATCATAGAAGCTCAATGTCTTAGTCTACACTTTCGTTTGAGTCAAAAGTGGCCTCTAATCCGAGATTTAGTCATAGTTTCGAGTAGATGAGGAGGACAGTGCGCATGTGCTCAGTCACATCTGATTTGCAGGTAAGAAGACGCTCATAACTTTTCTGTTGCAAGTGACACATGGCAAAAGATTCGGACTTTGAGGCTGAAGAGGACTTATGGAGGACTGAGGACTGAAGAGGAGTATACGGATGAGGAGACAGAATGGATACGGAAAGAATGAAGCGGAGACAGATTTAGGATCAGCAGAGAACAGCCATCGGTTTCGCATTACTTCTCAGAATCGTGCGCTGAATCCGCTGGCCTTCTTTCTTTTCCTTTGCTGGTAAAAAATCGTCCTGACTGAAGTGGGTACTGCAAATGCAATGGTCCAAACGTCTTACAGCTTTGCCTTCCATGTTTGGGTCCCGAGAGCTGAGAGCGAAATCAGCTGTGACTGAGCACTGTCCTCCTCATCTACTCGAAACTATGGATAAATATCGGATTAGAGGCCACTTTTGACTCAAACGAAAGTGTAGACTAAGACATTGAGCTTCTGTAATTTGAAAAGTGATCAAGTCTGTGTTATTTTGGTAACTGCAACGCCATGCCCCAACCACTCACGTTACAGATATCGCTAATCTAAAACATCTCCGGAAATGCCCCAAATGACACCAAAGTGCTATGGGTGGGATTGTAAAAAAAAAAAAAAAAAGGTTAATTTTCCTTTAAAGGGACAGTGTGTAGGATTCGTGGCGCATAGGTGGTTAGTAGCTATTCCACTTCCTCTTTTGGCTATGGCAGACCACGAGGGTCACCCGGGCGCGCCGTAGCGCGTGCCCGCGCCGCTGTATACATAAAACGCGGTCCCCCGTTCACTTTTTTTTTTCTTTTCGCATGAAAACACACAATCCCGATCATGATTCATGACAATCTACACATCAAATGAAACCTTACAGTCTCCTCTTTTTGACTATGCAATTCATTTCCCTGCAAAACAATCACTCCCCGAGCACATGGGGCTTTTATACAGAAAAGCACAAAACGAGGTTTGTTAGCTTACCTTTGAAGGCTCTGCACAGGTCAAACTCTGTATTTCACCATAAACTTGGTCTCAATCTGTCCATAAGGATCCAGCGAATAAAATCCAGTAAAACAATTTAGTCCAAAATACGCGTTATATCCATTACGATGTGTGATACAGCAGCATGCTTGTTTACACGAGGCTCCCCCCTTCCCCCCTCCCCCTTCTCTCCTTCGCTCCTCTGCTCCCATATGCAGCGCGGCTGAGCAGCTGTTAGCAGGAGCCTCGGCGAAGGATGAGCCCAAATGTCCTTCTGCGGCTCTCGTATTCAAAATGGCTGCCTCTATATGGGGAAGATCCCCCTTTTATGTGACTATATCTAAGTCCAAAAGAATACTTTGATTTCATGATGGAAGTGAAAAGGCTTGGAAAACAATGTATTTTTGAATGGGTATCTTCAATTTCAGTAATTAACGGGTAAAAATCTTACACACTGTCCCTTTAATGTTCCACAGTAAGGCATTAAACCTTTCTATCTTCATGGAGACCATACCAGACCAAGTTACAGGTCAGATCTGTGGAGAAGCGACCCCGCTCACAGTCAGAATGTCTGTTTTTCTAAGGATGTTTGAGCTATAAAACCACCTATGATTGAATAAATGTAAAGTAGAGCTGTTTAATGACACATCCACAGAAACAAGCAGGAAACGGACCCCCAAACAGAAAGTTACACAGTGCAACTTTTAACATTAGCTCCATGCAAAATGACGCAACTTCCAGAATAAAGTTCAAAAAGTAAAAGAAACAGAAGCAGGCCGATAAGAGCAGAGCAGGACTGGTGTAAACGAGCCCACAGATTACACAGACACAGCTCTGGTTTATGTTCGCGTTTTCTTGCCTGATGCCAGAGCCTCTGCTTCGTTGGACGGGACTTTGTAGATTTTTCCTCCTTTAAACACAAAACTCCCCTCGACCACTTTAAAGTCCAGGTACCGCGTGACCTGAGTGATGAGCAGCATCCTCACCAGCTGACCTGAAACGAAACAAAACACAGACTTTTAGCTCAAACGTAAAGGGGATTTTGGAGTTAAGAATTCAGATTTTCTCATTTCTACTTCATTCGGGGGAATAACACCTTTGTAAACATAAATTATGGATTTACACAATTGAAAAAGCAATTTATGAAGACAAGTTGTAAAAATATTATGGAAATGACAAGAAATAGAGTTCTAAAACATGAAGACATAACTCTGAGAATTCTATCCCAGAGCAAAGTGGATCTTTATGGGGTCCTTGAGACAAACACAAAAGAAACACATTTATGATACTTTAAACAATAAATCACTAAAATAAAAGGTGTTTTCTTATATTTCTATTTGTCAAATAATTATTTCTGTGTCCATTACATGTGTTTTGGGTAAAACATGGTAACAGTTATGGAATTCTCTTGTTGTGACGCCATAATTTCCAAACAGGAAGAAACTTTTTTTTTAAATTTTGCACAGCCCTTATTGTGAACTGAAACCCAACAAAATCTAACTGCATTTTTTTATCCCAAACTGTTCAGCCCTACAGACACAAAATACAGGTAAACTGAACATTAAACAATGAAACAGACTCGGCACAGACCGTTTGCCATGAGGAACTTTGGCACCAGATCCACGTTCCAGTCCCGGGTTTTCCCCATCGACTCAGGGGGGTTCCCGGGCAACTTGAACCTCTTATAGACCTGAGGACACCAAAGGAGCAGGTTATGTGAGAAAATACTTTAAAGCTGCATTGTGTAACTTTTCTGGTGGGGGGTGAGTCAAACCAGACCAAGTTACAGGTCAGATCTGTGGAGGGGCCACCCCACTCAGTCAGAATGTCTGTTTTTCGAGGTATTTTTGAGCTATAAAACCACCTGTAATTGAATAAATGTAAAGTAGAGCTGTTTAATGTCACACTGTGGAACATTCTAGACAGAGCGACGACTTATCCATAGAAACAAGCAGGTGACTGACGCCCAACCAAAAAGTTACATGCATTTAACTTGTAACAAAGTTACAAGTTAAATGCAACAGAATTAAGAATATTGTGGAAGTGAGGCTGTGTGGGTGAAGTGTCTTTGCCTAAGGACACAACAGCCGTTTCTCAATTCACAGTGTGCACAGTTAGGAGTGTGGTTTTAACGGCGCATACGTCACTTGCGGCGTGACAACTGCTGTTCCATGCTCAGTTAAAATGCGGTCTAAAAACTGCAGTCGTTTCCATGGAAATCGGGGTGTGGACCAACTGCGTGAAGATGCACACTTCGCGCAGTCATATATCCCAACATGCACCGCACACTACTTCTTCTACGGGAGAAAAAGGAGTCAGCGGCTGCATCTGGTAGTTGCGAGACCTATCCCATTTCGCCAATGCCCATGCGGTCCTCAAACGCTTAAAACCACACTCCAAACTGTGCAGACTGCGAATTGAGACACGACCATTGTTTTTTTTTTTGTGACTGCCCCCCCCCCGTGGTCAAAGCCTGCTTTCATCTTTTAATCTCCCGCTTTTAAATACCACCCGAGTAGTGTGGTCCTCTGTATCTTTAATTTTAATTTATTTTAACTATTTTTTGCTTTATGTATTCTAATACTTTTATTTATCGATTTATTTAGGATTTATTCTGTTTTAATTTCTCTGTGCAACACTTTGGAAACTGTCGCATTTATAAAATGTGCTGTATAAACAAAGTGGATTGAAGAAAGACATTTACATTTTTTTTAAAAAGTATCGTTTTTGTCTTGTTTACAAATAAGTTCTAAATAAATTGTTTTGTTTAGGGATGCATGATATATCGGCATTAACATCGGTATCGGCCGATATTGCCAAATTTTAACGTATCATACCGGCCCGATGTGTAAAAGGGGGCCGATATTAACAACCGATATTTGTCAGTACAGTAATCCCTCGAATTAATGTTTTCTCACATTTCTCTCTCGTTTAAACACTCATTTCAACAAAATGTATTAATAGCGAAGCGTAGGATGGGGGGGGGTGCGCGCAGACACGTGCACATGGATATGCGTTGTTTTGGTTTGATATGCGTGTTCACTTCGTGGCTCGGACTGCGTGCGAGGAGGCGGCACGGGCCTCGTGCTCGCAGCCCCGGGTGGGACGCGCGGTATCGCGCCGGTCATGCTGCGATATCACTGATTTGAGCACGCCTCCCGGTCGTTAATGCCGGCCCACTTTTACACATTTTAAAATTTTGGCTATATCGGTCGATACCAATGTTAATGACGATATATCGTGCATCCCTAATAAGTATAATTCAATATGACAGCCTATGGTATAATTCTGAGAACTCTGATGAGACGATATCACGATATTTCGATTATTATTTTGTCTCTAAATTTTTACACTCCAAATCGCCCAGATAATACTGTCAATGGGACATGTTCCTCACCTCCTCCAGCGGTGTGAGGGAGGTGCTCTCTCCTCCGTAGTACGGGTTTCGGTCCATGTGAAGCACCTTCTTCCCCTTCACCGACATGATGCCAGACAGAATACACTCCTGAGGAAACAACACCACACTTTAAAACCATTTATCAGCACAGTTAAAGGTCCTATATTACACAATTTTTACTCTTGTGAGGTTTAAATCGTGTTCTAATGTTGTTTTCTCATCGTTGTTTCATTCACATTTTTGAGTAACGCTTTATTATTAGTCTGGTATTATTATCTCCAAAGCTCAAAAGGCTCCGTTTCACCTTGTGATGTCATGAAGCGGTAGTTTTCAAGTTAACAGCTACTTTTTTTAACCTTTAGCTCATTAGATATGGGCAATTCCTGGGCTGAAATTATCCAAATGATTCTAGTGAAACTGTACGGAGTTTAAAAACGCAGTGGAGCACTTCCTGTATTACGTCATGCGTCATGAGTTCTTGTCTGTTTGAGAGAATCTGCAGGGATTGTGTGTTAAACATGTGAAGAAACAAAACAACTCCAGGTCTGTTAGTGATGAGATAATTACATTAGTGTAATACGGGCCCTTTAAGGTTAAGTTCACATTAAGGTCTCCATATGTGTCCTCGCATTTGACCCATCCTTTAGTGTCTCTGGGTCAGGGCTGTCAAAAGTATTGAAAAGCAGATACCAATCGATAGAACAACTAGTATTGAAACTAAATCCTCAATTTTCACAGGTATCAATACTAAAAAAGTTACGATAACAGGACAGAAATGAACCTTTCCTGAATGTCTTTAGAACGATCTGGAGCTGCATCAGAACAAGTATAAGAGCAGAGACTAGAATACACCCATGGACCTGGTTTAGACCTAGTTTAGACCTAGTTTAGACCTAGTTTAGACCTAGTTTAGACCTAGTTTAGACCTAGTTTAGACCTAGTTTAGACCTAGTTTAGACCTAGTTTAGACCTAGTTTAGGCCTAGTTTAGGCCTGGACCACTGAGCGATTACACAGATATAAGGCCATATGGGAATAGAAAAGAAAGTGCTACTATTTAACGTGGAAAATCACAGGAGATTGTCTAAAGAGGGTTTTCATTCTCATTATGTGATCCGAATCAGTACTGAGTATATGAAGTCTATTTGTTAATATGGAAATCAAGTTTAGTCACTCACAAGAAATTCCAGCCAAAGTGATTTCAAAATATTTTCAGATAATTATCGGGACACTCCAGAATAGGTCTGGAGGTTATTGGACATAAACAGATTTAGTTTATGGAGGAAATGTTTATAGAGATCTGCTAATCGAGTGCATTTCAACTGTAATTTATTTGATTTTGATAAGAATATATTGTCCTATTCATTCGTTGATTTTTTTTGGTTAGTACCGCCCCCGCCCTGACTTGAGTCTTTTTTTTTAAATTCTGAGTTGGAACAGTTGGAGCAAAAATGTGATAAAACTCCCCCAGAGCCAAAAGTCTTTAATACGATTAGCGCTCATGTGACATGTGGACTTAGAAACTGGTTTTACTGCAGCTGCATCCAACAGAAAGGAACAGACTTTATACGAGTGAACGCAGACACAAACGCAGAGAGACTCGTTTCATATCAAATAAAGCCAAATATCATGCAGGAAAGTGAAAGTAGAAGAGTAAAAATGTTCGCCCCAGTACTGATCAGTGTTGGGCAAGTTACTCAAAAACTGTAATGCACTACTTATTACTTGTTACTGTCATTTTAAAGTAATGCCTTACATTACAATATTACTCTAAATAAAAAGTAAGGCATTACACTACTTTTGCATTACTTTAGTTACTCTCGCCAAAATGACTGGAAATAAGGATTTGGCAATCTACAGTGCAAATCTCTCATGTGTCATGACTTTCACCTGGGTTGTATCGTTCCCTGTCCCATCCCCTCCTTTCCTGACTAATTCCGTGGTGCTATGGCACCTCTGCAAGTGCTTCAACAAATTGCTTGTATTGCATTTCGACGTGGAAAGAGGTTTGGGATTCACACACAGTGTGCATTTAACTAAAATGTTCTTGGAGTCCTTATTTTGAACGAAGTGAAAGTAGTGGGCGTATGCCCATCTTGAAAAGGAGCTAACACTATCTGATTCTTCTGGTTCTGTCATCCTTTGTCAGTTTGCCAGTTCGAGATGAAGTAAAGTTTATATCACTAGCTGATCTCGCGGAACTTTGTATGAAATGTAATGTTCTGCACGGACTTATCAGATTCAGTAGCTGATCTCGCGGTGATCCGCGAACTTTGTATGAAGAAAACGCAAAACCCACAAAAACAAAGCAGGTTAAAAATGCATTGTAATGTGCGTTACTGGCATTGTAATGAGTAATATATTACCGATTTTCTTCCCTGTAATGCGTTACATTACTGCGTTACACCAAAAAGTAATGCATTACAGTAATTAATTACTTTTGTAATGAGTTACTCCCAACACTGGTGCTGATACATTGTAAAATGCAGACGTCCAATTTTAATCCCAACTGTAAAGCGTCTGGAATGTCTAAACCAGGGCTGGGCAGTATACCATTTTGTACCCTCTTTTCTGCATCACTCGAGAAAAAACTAAAACACAACACTACCCATATATCCCAATACTGGTGTGTACGTACAAAACGTCGGGAACACAGAGCGGCGGAACGTGGCGCCGCAGGACAATGTTTGAGAGAAAATGTTACAAACAGAGGAACTTGTACCGAAAAGAGGAGCCGTGTCAGTCGTGCGGAAGAACTTCGGCTTTAAAAAATCCGACACCGATCAAACAACCGTATACTGTAAATGTAGTTGGGCTAAAGTTGTAGCCGCAGGAGGCGACACAAGCGATCTGCTTCACCACCTCCGTCACAGACACGTCCTGGATTATTATTATTATTATAATTATTATTATTATTATTATTATTATTATTATTATTATTATTATTATTATTATTATTATTATTATTAATGTACGAAACTAATACAGTGGCTTGCGAAACTATTCGGCTCCCTTGAACTTTGTGACCTTTTGCCACATTTCAGGCTTCAAACATAAAGATATAAAACTGTAATTTCTTGTGAAGAATCAACAACAGGTGGGACACAATCATGAAGTGGAACACACTTTATTGGATATTTTAAACTTTTTTAACAAATAAAAAACGAAAAATTGGGCGTGCAAAATCATTCAGCCCCTTTACTTTCAGTGCAGCAAACTCTGTCCAGAAGTTCAGTGAGGATCTCTGAATGATTCAATGTTGACCTAAATGACTAACGATGATAAATGGAATCCACCTGTGTGTAATCAAGTCTCTGTATAAATGCACCTGCACTGTGATAGTCTCAGAGGTCTGTTTAAAGCGCAGAGAGCATCATGAAGAACAAGGAACACACCAGGCAGGTCCGAGATACTGTTGTGGAGAAGTTTAAAGCTGGATTTGGATACAAAAAGATTTCCCAAGCTTTAAACATCCCAAGGAGCACTGTGCAAGCAATAATATTGAAATGGAAGGAGTATCAGACCACTGCAAATCTACCAAGATCTGGCCGTCCCCCTAAACTTTCAGCTCATACAAGGAGAAGACTGATCAGAGATGCAGCCAAGAGGCCCATGATCACTCTGGATGAACTGCAGAGGTCTACAGCTGAGGTGGGAGAATCTGTCCATAGGACAACAATCAGTCGTATACTGCACAAATCTGGCCTTTATGGAAGAGTGGCAAGAAGGAAGCCATTTCTTAAAGATATCCATAAAAAGTGTCGTTTAAAGTTTGCCACAAACCACCTGGGAGACACACCAAACATGTGGAAGAAGGTGCTCTGGTCAGATGAGACCAAAATCGAACTTTTTGGCAACAATGCAAGACGTTATGTTTGGCGTAAAAGCAGCACAGCTCATCACCCTCAACACACCATCCCCACTGTCAAACATGGTGGTGGCAGCATCATGGTTTGGGCCTGCTTTTCTTCAGCAGGGACAGGGAAGATGGTTAAAATTGATGGGAAGATGGATGGAGCCAAATACAGGACCATTCTGGAAGAAAACCTGATGGAGTCCGCAAAAGACCTGAGACTGGGACGGAGATTTGTCTTCCAACAAGACAATGATCCAAAACATAAAGCAAAAGCTACAATGGAATGGTTCACCAAAAAACATATCAAGGTGTTAGAATGGCCAAGTCAAAGTCCAGACCTCAATCCAATTGAGAATCTGTGGAAAGAACTGAAAACTGCTGTTCACAAACGCTCTCCATCCAACCTCACTGAGCTCGAGCTGTTTTGCAAGGAGGAATGGGCAAAAATATCAGTTTCTCAATGTGCAAAACTGATAGAGACATACCCCAAGCGACTTGCAGCTGTAATCGCAGCAAAAGGTGGCGCTACAAAGTATTAACTCAATGGGGCTGAATGATTTTGCACACCCAATTTTTCATGTTTTATTTGTTAAAAAAGTTAAAAATATCCAATAAAGTGTGTTCCACTTCATGATTGTGTCCCACTTGTTGTTGATTCTTCACAAGAAATTACAGTTTTATATCTTTATGTTTGAAGCCTGAAATGTGGCAAAAGGTCACAAAGTTCAAGGGAGCCAAATAGTTTCGCAAGCCACTGTATCTGCATCCTCTTCCACGTCTGCAGGGAACGTTCAAGTCGGCGCCGCGACACAAAACGCCATTCAGACGTCACTCAAAGACGCGTTTGCTAAGGGGACCGCCTACGACAAGAAAAGCGAACGGTGGAACGATGTTACCAACGCTCTTACTGTCCACTTCGACACAATGCAGAAGATTCGGACTTTGAGGCTGAAGAGGACTTACGGAGGACTGAGGACTTGAGAGGAGTATACGGATGAGGAGACAGAATGGATACGGAAAGAATGAAGCGGAGACAGTTTTAGGAGCAGCAGAGAACAGCCATCGGTTTCGCATTACTTCTCAGAATCGTGCACTGAATCAGCTGGCCTTCTTTCTTTTCCTTTGCCGGTAAAAAATCGTCCTGACTGAAGTGGGTACTGCAAACACGATGGTCCGAATGTCTTACATCTTTGCCTTTCATGTTTGGGTCCCGAGAGCTGAGAGCGAAATCAGCTGTGAATGAGCACATGCGCATTCTACTCGAAACTATGGCTAAATCTCGGATTAGAGGACACTTTTGACTCAAACGAAAGTGTAGACTAAGACACTGAGCTTCTGTAATTTGAAAAGTGATCAAGTCTGTGTTATTTTGTTGACTGCAACGCCGTGCCCCAACCACTCACGTTACAGATATCGCTAATCTAAAACATCTCCGGAAATGCTCCAAATGACACCAAAGTGCATTTGTAAAACAACTTGTTTTATTACCGAAATAAGGCTCAGATTGTAAAAAAAACATTAATTCTCCTTTAAACATGTGTGAATGAAACAAAACTTTGGGTATGTTTGTGAAGAGAAAAAAAAAGTATTAGCAACCATTTTAAACAAACCATTTTAAATAAATATCAGATTCAGTTCGGACAAGGCGAGTTCGGACAAGGCACCTTTTTGACGTCAGATCGGCAAATGCAGCTCCAGCCCCTCCCTCTGTCTCCGCTCAGCGTCCCTGTATATCCCGCCCATAGAGTTTGGACTGTGAATGCGCTACAATGCGAAATGCGTTTTTTTATTTGCCTGGAGGCACGTCCGAGTGTTTCTAGGCTCGCAAGTCCCTTACCCGACCCTCTGGACCTCTGAAATACCAGTGGTTTAATTTTATTTTCTGTGTAAATATGCTTTTAAGTCTCCCATCTGTACACGGAAGAGAGGAGACAGAGCGGAGCCGAGCTGCGGGGGAAACCCGCCCCCCCGCTCCTTAGCCAATCTCTCTGTCCTTCTCATTTGCAGTGAAGCAGCAACACCCACAATAAAGCATTTTAGACACATATCTAGCCTCATGAAGACTGTCAGAGTCATATCTCATGCAGTGAGTGTTGATTTTGAAGAAGGATTCATTTACAGTATTAGGGAACCATTAAGGAGCCATATAAAAGCATCAAGAAGTACCATGTCATGGGACCTTTAAAGAGCATGAAAGGTTTCGATGATTCTTTCATTTCTACTTAATTTGGTGCTCTAAAACCTGTTGTAAATATATAGTATATTATAGTTTTCCAACGAAGAACCAGTTTGTGAAGAAAAGTTGAAAAAGATGTTGAAAATTAGAGTTATTTTTCAGAGTCCCACACTGAGGCACAATTTATACTTAAACTTTTATTTTTTTTGCCGATATTTCAAACATGATTTCAACTAAATAAATGTGTTTTCTTCTATTTTTATTTGACAAATGATCATCTCTGTGTACATTAGGGGAGTTTTGGCCTGCTCTACATCACGGTTGTAAAGTAACAGTAAAGTGATGTCATGATTTCCAACCAGGATGTAAAATTTGAAAGCAAACGGGGGAAAGAAAATGTAAAAACTCTCCGTAAAATCTTAAATATAAAAATGTTAACTGTGTTTTAGTAAAATGTGTGGTCCAATCTGTCACAGTGACTTTAAATATGACATAAAATAGCCTGATTCGTGTAAAATGTTTAGTTTTACACCAGTAAAAAAATCAATTAGTGGAGAAAAGCTGGAAAATAAGTTGAAAGCGAGTGTGTTAGCGAGTTCTAAACACACTTGACATCACGCTGGGAGAATTCTGTTCAAAAGTTCATCACAATCCACAGATTACAGAATAACACAGATTTTTGTGATACTTTTGACACAATTTAATCAAAATAAAGGTGTTTTCTTATTGGGGCCAAGCAGCGGTAGCTGCAAGGCACCTATAGTGTTTCTAGTGATTCCTATTATTATTGGGGCCAAGCAGCGCTAAGCTGCAAGGCACCTATAGTGTTTCTATTGATTCTTATTATTGGGGCCAGGCAGCGGTAGCTGCAAGGCACCTATAGTGTTTCTAGTGATTCTTATTGGGGCCAGGCAGCGGTAGCTGCAAGGCACCCATAGTGTTTCTATTGATTCCTATTATTATTATTATTGGGGCCAGGCAGCGGTAGCTGCAAGGCACCCATAGTGTTTCTATTGATTCCTATTATTAGGGGGCCAAGCACCGGAGGTGCTGGGCACCCTATAGGAATTGTATTCCGTTGCCTAGGCAAGTTGCCTAGTAACCCTTTGATCTTTGCTTTGATGTTCTGGTCTCAGGATTATTATTATTATTCTTCTATTCTATAGGAAGTCTATGGCAGCCCCTAGAACCGTCCGGTAAAAAGTTGTGAAATTTGGCATGCACATTCCAGCCAGTCTCCTCATTACCCACAGCAATTTATAGGCCCCCAGCCCCAACCGTCTAGTGGCACCAGCAGGTCAAAGTTGCAGGTACATTTCGGCTTGTAAGTTTTGAACCGTACGTCCGATTTTCTAAAACTTGGCCTCCCTGGACTCCTTGGGGCAAGACGAATCCAACGCATTCTGTGACGTCATTTTCGGCGTGTAAGATTTTTCCGCCATTTTGAATTTTATGAAAAATTCAAAATGCTTCTCCTCCCTCAATTTTGGAGCAATTTTGCTCAAATTTGGTCCATAGCATCTTTGGACTGAGCCTCATCAGAGACGTACCCGTTTTTTTGATATCTCTTATCGTTTTGACGTGACAGCCAATCAAACGTGTCCGAAAAGTCGCCAAATAGGAAGTGAGCTCATATCTCGGGAACCGTTTATAGGATTATTTTCAAACTTTTCACAGATGTTCGTGTCCTTCCCAGGATTCCCCACAAAAAATTACAGGTCCCCACCTCAAACCCTCTAGCGCCACCAACAGGTCAAAATTTTAGGGACATTTCTGCTTGTAACTTTTGAACCGTAAGTCCGATTTTCAAAAAATTGGTATCCCTGGGATCCTTAGGCGAAGACTGATCCAACGCATCCTATGACGTCATGTCTGCCGGAATAGAATGTCCGCCATCTTGGATTTTTTGAAAATCAATAAAATTCTTCTGTTTCTACAACTTAACTTGTAATTTCCACAACAAATGGTGTGCAACCACATTGTAGACAGTCTCATGATGCCCTTCAACAAATTTTACGTCCCCACCCCCAACCCTCTAGCGCCACCAGCAGGTCAAAGTTGCAGGTACATTTCGGCTTGTAAGTTTTGAACCGTACGTCCGATTTTCTAAAACTTGGCCTCCCTGGACTCCTTGGGGCAAGACGAATCCAACGCATTCTGTGACGTCATTTTCGGCGTGTAAGATTTTCCGCCATTTTGAATTTTATGAAAAAAATTCAAAATGCTTCTCCTCCCTCAATTTTGGAGCAATTTTGCTCAAATTTGGTCCATAGCATCTTTGGACTGAGCCTCATCAGAGACGTACCCGGTTTTTTGATATCTCTTATCGTTTTGATGTGACAGCCAATCAAACGTGTCCGAAAAGTCGCCAAACAGGAAGTGAGCTCATATCTTGGGAACCGTTTATAGGATTATTTTCAAACTTTTCTCACAGATGTTCGTGTCCTTCCCAGGATTCCCCACAAAAAATTACAGGTCCCCACCTCAAACCCTCTAGCGCCACCAACAGGTCAAAATTTGAGGGACATTTCTGCTTGTAATTTTTGAACCGTAAATCAGATTTTCAAAAACTTGGTATCCCGGGGATCGCTGGGTCAAGTCGAATCAAATGCACACCATGACGTCATGTCAGCCGGAATAGAATGTCCGCCATTTTGAATTTTATGAAAAACACTCAAAATGCTTCTCCTCACTCAATTTTGGACCAATTTTGCTCTAATTTGGTACAGAGCATCTTTGGACTGAGCCTCATCACAAACTTGCCTGGAGCTTTGATATCTCTTATCGTTTTGTCGTGAGAGCCAATCAAACGCGTCCTAAAGTCGCCAAACAGGAAGTGAGCTCATATCTCGGGATCCCTTCATAGGATTATTTTCAAACTTTTCAGACTTATTCTAGTTATTATTATTATTATTATTCTTCTAGTATAGGAAGTCTATGGCAGCCCCTAGAACCGTTTGGTAAAAAGTTGTGAAATTTGGCATGCACATTCCAGCCAGTCTCCTCATTACCCACAGCGATTTATAGGTCCCCAGCTCCAACCGTCTAGTGGCACCAGCAGGTCAAAGTTGCAGAAATTTGTCAACTGCCTAGCAACGCACCTAGCAACCTTTGATCTGTCTTTGATGTGTCTGTTCTGACAGGGTTAGACCCTGACCCTGTCAGACCCTGTCAGACTCTGTTAGATCCTGTCAGACCTTGGTAGGACCGTGTAGTTTGTGTACTGTGTATTGGCCAGAGGAGCAAGATGGTGAGGGAATCCGGAAAAGCAGATGACTGTTGATCAGCGCCTATGGAGCGGTCTGATCGCTCTTGGGACCTAGGATCCTGGATCAGAGGATCACAGAGACAAGCCGGATCAAGCAGCGAGGTCAGGGCCGAGATCTGCTCTGTCTGAGGCAGGGGCATGTCGTGTGTGCGCTGCGCGGAGCAAGAACTCTGATCAGAACTACGACAGCGCCAAAGAAGAAGTTTACTGACTTGGAGCAGTAGATCCTGGTCTCCAGAGAGGCATGAGATGAGAAGAATTAAGTTTACATGATGCTGCTGTGTGGGAATTGTAATGAATGAAGTTATGTGTGTGTACGTGCGTGTGTATACGCACGTGTGTGCGTGCGTGTGCGTGTGCGTGTGCGTGTGTGTGTAGCTGTGTGTGTGTAAAGGTTTATGCATGGGCTTGTGTGTATGTACATATATGTGTGTGTGTGTGTGTGTGTATTAATTTTTATTTTTATTATGGATCTGTACTCTGAGCCTCAATATTGTTGTGAAGTGACAAAGTTCTATTTTATAGGAAAAGATATATCCTGTAAACATCTCTCTTGGCACTATTGATTTGAAGGAATTTTCAATTCAAAGAGCCTTATATTCTTATATTTGTAAATAAAAAATGTACTTTGTCATCAAAAATCTGTTTCTCTGTTGTTTTAGATGTTTGAGGTGTCATTAAATCAATAAATATTGACATCAAAATCACTGATCTGCTCGAAATGACTCTTTGTACATAACGCTAATTTTCTCCACTTTGTGGTAAAAAATATAAGGATATTTTATATAGGAAGTCTATGGCCGCCCCTAGAACCGTTTGGTAAAAAGTTGTGAAATTTGGCATGCACATTCCAGCCAGTCTCCTCATTACCCACAGCGATTTATAGGTCCCCAGCTCCAACCGTCTAGTGGCACCAGCAGGTCAAAGTTGCAGAAATTTGTCAACTGCCTAGCAACGCACCTAGCAACCTTTGATCTGTGTTTGATGTGTCTGTTCTGACAGGGTTAGACCCTGACCCTGTCAGACCCTGTCAGACTCTGTTAGATCCTGTCAGACCTTGTTAGACCCTGTCAAACGGTGCTTGGCCCCCGGCATTGCTGCTTGCAGCTATATTTGGGGCCAGGCAGCGGTAGCTGCAAGGCACCCATAGTGTTTCTATTGATTCTTATTATTGGGGCCAGGCAGCGGTAGCTGCAAGGCACCCATAGTGTTTCTATTGATTCCTATTATTATTATTATTATTATACATTATTCTTCCGTCTCTGGGAGTCTATGGAAACCCCTAGAACCGTCTGGTAAAAAGTTGTGAAATTTGGCATGCACATTCCAGCCAGTCTCCTCATTACCCACAGCAATTTATAGGCCCCCACCCCCAACCCTCTAGCGCCACCAGCAGCTCAAAGTTGCAGGAATTTTCAGGTACATTTCTGCGTGTAACTTTTGAACCGTATGTCCAATTTTCAAAAACTTGGTATCCCTGGACTCCTTGGGCCAAGTCGAATCCAACGCACCCTATGACGTCACTTTCCGTCAGGGTAGATTTTCCGCCATTTTGAATTTTATGAAAAACACTCAAAATGCTTCTCCTCCCTCAATTTTTGACCAATTTTGCTCAAATTTGGTACATGGCATCTTTGGACTGAGCCTCATCAGAGACGTACCCGGTTTTTTGATATCTCTTATCGTTTTGTCGTGAGAGCCAATCAAACGTGTCCGAAACGTCGCCAAACAGGAAGTGAGCTTATATCTCGGGAACCGTTTATAGGATTATTTTCAAACTTTTCACAGATGTTCGTGTCCTTCCCAGGATTTCCTATACAAAATTACAGGTCCCCACCTCAAACCCTCTAGCGCCACCAACAGGTCAAAATTTTAGGGACATTTCTGCTTGTAACTTTTGAACCGTAAGTCCGATTTTCAAAAAATTGGTATCCCTGGGATCCTTAGGCGAAGACTGATCCAACGCATCCTATGACGTCATGTCTGCCGGAATAGAATGTCCGCCATCTTGGATTTTGTGAAAATCAATAACATTCTTCTGTTTCTACAACTTAACTTGTAATTTCCACAACAAATGGTGTTCACCCACATTCTACACAGTCTCATGATGCCCTTCAACAAATTTTACGTCCCCACCCCCAACCCTCTAGCGCCACCAACAGGTCAAAATTTGAGAGACATTTCTGCTTGTAACTTTTGAAGCGTAAGTCCGATTTTCAAAAATTTGGTATCCCTGGGATCCTTGGGCGAAGACTGATCCAACGCATCCTATGACGTCATGTCTGCCGGAATAGAATGTCCGCCATCTTGGATTTTGTGAAAATCAATAACATTCTTCTGTTTCTACAACTTAACTTGTAATTTCCACAACAAATGGTGTGCACCCACATTCTACACAGTCTCATGATGCTCTTCAAAAAATTTTACGTCCCCACCCCCAACCCTCTAGCGCCACCAGCAGGTCAAAGTTGCAGGTACATTTCGGCTTGTAAGTTTTGAACCGTACGTCCGATTTTCTAAAACTTGGCCTCCCTGGACTCCTTGGGGCAAGACAAATCCAACGCATTCTGTGACGTCATTTTCCGCGGGTAAGATTTTCCGCCATTTTGAATTTTATGAAAAACATTCAAAATGCTTCTCCTCCCTCAATATTGGACCAATTTTGCTCTAATTTGGTACATAGCATCTTTGGACGGAGGCTCATCAGAAACGTACCCGGTTTTTTGATATCTCTTATCGTTTTGTCGTGATAGCCAATCAAACGCGTCTTAATAGTTGCCAAACAGGAAGTGAGCTCATATCTCGGGAACCCTTCATAGAATTATTTTCAAACTTTTCACATGTATTCTAGTCTGTCCCAGGATTCCCCACAAAAAATTACAGGGCCCCAGCTCAAACCCTCTAGCGCCACCAACAGGTCAAAATTTGAGGGACATTTCTGCTTGTAACTTTTAAACCGTTAGTCCGATTTTCAAAAACTTGGTATCCCTGGGATCCCTGGGTCAAGTCGAATCAAATGCACCCCATGACGTCATGTCAGCCGGAATAGAATGTCCGCCATTTTGAATTTTATGAAAAACACTCAAAATGCTTCTCCTCCCTCAATTTTGGACCAATTTTGCTCAAATTTGGTACATAGCATCTTTGGACTGAACCTCATCAGAAACCTACCCGATTTTTTGATTTCTCTTATCAATTTGTCGTGACAGCCAATCAAACGTGTCCTAAAAGTCGCCAAACAGGAAGTGAGCTCATATCTCGGGATCCCTTCATAGGATTATTTTCAAAGTTTTCAGACTTATTCTAGTCTGTCCCAGGATTGCACACAAAAAATGACAGGGCCTCAGCTCAAATCCTCTAGCACCACCAACGGGTCAAAATTTGAGGGACTTTTCTGCTTGTAACTTTTAAAGCGTAAGTCCGATTTTCAGAAACTTGGTATCCCTGGGATCCTCGGGCGAAGACTGATCCAACGCATCTCATCAAATTAGGCTGGGTCGCTGCTTGGCCCCACATTGCTGCTTGCAGCTATATTTATACATTATTCTTCCGCCTCTGGGAGTCTATGGCAACCCCTAGAACCGTCTGGTAAAAAGTTGTGAAATTTGGCATGCACATTGCAGCCACTCTCCTCATTACCCACAGCAATTTATAGGCCCCCACCACCAACCCTCTAGCGCCACCAGCAGCTCAAAGTTGCAGGAATTTTCAGGTACATTTCTGCGAGTAACTTTTGAACCGTATGCCCAATTTTCAAAAACTTGGTATCCCTGGACTCCTTGGGCCAAGCCGAATCCAACGCACCCTATGACGTCATTTTCCGTCAGGGTAGATTTTCCGCCATTTTGAATTTTATGAAAAACACTCAAAATGCTTCTCCTCCCTCAATTTTTGACCAATTTTGCTCAAATTTGGTACATAGCATCTTTGGACTGAGCCTCATCAGGGACGTACCCGGTTTTTTGATATCTCTTATCGTTTTGACGTGACAGCCAATCAAACGTGTCCGAAAAGTCGTCAAACAGGAAGTGAGCTCATATCTCGGGAACCGTTTATAGGATTATTTTCAACCTTTTCACAGATGTTCGTGTCCTTCCCAGGATTCCCCACAAAAAATTACAGGTCCCCACCTCAAACCCTCTAGCGCCACCAACAGGTCAAAATTTTAGGGACATTTCTGCTTGTAACTTTTGAACCGTAAGTCGGATTTTCAAAAATTTGGTATCCCTGGGATCCTTGGGCGAAGACTGATCCAACGCATCCTATGACGTCATGTCTGCCGGAATAGAATGTCCGCCATCTTGGATTTTGTGAAAATCAATAAAATTCTTCTGTTTCTACAACTTAACTTGTAATTTCCACAACAAATGGTGTGCACCCAGATTCTAGACCGTCTCATGATGCCCTTCAACAAGTTTTACGTCCCCACCCCCAACCCTCTAGCGCCACCAGCAGGTCAAAGTTGCAGGTACATTTCGGCTTGTAACTTTTGAACTGTACGTCCGATTTTCTAAAACTTGGCCTCCCTGGACTCCTTGGGGCAAGACGTATCCAACGCATTCTGTGACGTCATTTTCGGCGTGTAAGATTTTCCGCCATTTTGAATTTTATGAAAAACATTCAAAATGCTTCTCCTCCCTCAATTTTGGACCAATTTTGCTCTAATTTGGTCCACAGCATCTTTGGACTGAGCCTCATCAGAAACTTACCCGGTTTTTTGATTTCTCTTATCGTTTTGTCATGACAGCCAATCAAACGCGTCCTAAAAGTCGCCAAACAGGAAGTGAGCTCATATCTCGGGAACCCTTCATACGATTATTTTCAAATTTTTCATACGAATTCTAGTCTGTCCCAGGATTCCACACAAAAAATTACAGGGCCCCAGCTCAAACCCTCTAGCGCCACTAACAGGTCAAAATTTGAGGGGCATTTCTGCTTGTAACTTTTGAACCGTAAGTCCGATTTTCAAAAACTTGGTATCCCTGGGATCCTCGGGCGAAGACTGATCTAACGCATGTCATCAAATTAGGCTGGGTCGCTGCTTGGCCCCACATTGCTGCTTGCAGCTATATTTATTATTATTATTATACATTATTCTTCCGCCTCTGGGAGTCTATGGAAACCCCTAGAACCGTCTGGTAAAAAGTTGTGAAATTTGGCATGCACATTTCAGTCAGTCTCCTCATTACCCACAGCAATTTATAGGCCCCCACCCCCAACCCTCTAGCGCCACCAGCAGCTCAAAGTTGCAGGAATTTTCAGGTACATTTCTGCGTGTAACTTTTGAACCGTATGTCCAATTTTCAAAAACTTGGTATCCCTGGACTCCTTGGGCCAAGCCGAATCCAACGCACCCTGTGACGTCATTTTCCGTCAGGGTAGATTTTCCGCCATTTTGAATTTTATGAAAAACACTCAAAATGCTTCTCCTCCTACAATTTTGGACCAATTTTGCTCAAATTTGGTCCATAGCATCTTTGGACTGAGCCTCATCAGGGACGTACCCGGTTTTTTGATATCTCTTATCGTTTTGTCGTGACAGCCAATTAAACGTGTCTGAAAAGTCGCCAAACAGGAAGTGAGCTCACATCTCGGGAACCGTTTATAGGATTATTTTCAAACTTTTCACAGATGTCCGTGTCCTTCCCAGGATTCCCCACAAAAAATTACAGGGCCCCATCTCAAACCCTCTAGCGCCACCAACAGGTCAAAATTTTAGGGACATTTCTTCTTGCAACTTTTGAACCGCAAGTCCCGATTTTCAAAAATTTGGTATCCCTGGGATCCTTGGGCGAAGACTGATCCAACGCATCCTATGACGTCATGTCTGCCGGAATAGAATGTCCGCCATCTTGGATTTTGTGAAAATCAATAAAATTCTTCTGTTTCTACAACTTAACTTGTAATTTCCACAACAAATGGTGTGCACCCACATTCTAGACAGTCTCATGATGCCCTTCAACAAATTTTACGTCCCCACCCCCAACCCTCTAGCGCCACCAGCAGGTCAAAGTTGCAGGTACATTTCGGCTTGTAAGTTTTGAACCGTACGTCCGATTTTCAAAAATTTGGTATCCCTGGGATCCTTGGGCGAAGACTGATCCAACGCATCCTATGACGTCATGTCTGCCAGAATAGAATGTCCGCCATCTTGGATTTTGTGAAAATCAATAAAATTCTTCTGTTTCTACAACTTAACTTGTAATTTCCACAACAAATGGTGTGCACCCAGATTCTAGACAGTCTCATGATGCCCTTCAACAAGTTTTACGTCCCCACCCCCAACCCTCTAGCGCCACCAGCAGGTCAAAGTTGCAGGTACATTTCGGCTTGTAAGTTTTGAACCGTACGTCCGATTTTCTAAAACTTGGCCTCCCTGAACTCCTTGGGGTAAGACAAATCCAACGCATTCTGTGACGTAATTTTCGGCGGGTAAGATTTTCCGCCATTTTGAATTTTATGAAAAACATTCAAAATGCTTCTCCTCCCTCAATTTTGGAGCAATTTTGCTCAAATTTGGTCCATAGCATCTTTGGACTGAGCCTCATCAGAGACGTGCCCGTTTTTTTTATATCTCTTATCGTTTTGACGTGACAGCCAATCAAACGCGTCCTAAAAGTCGCCAAACAGGAAGTGAGCTCATATCTCGGGAACCCTTCATACGATTATTTTCAAACTTTCACACGTATTCTAGTCTGTCCCAGGATTCCCCACAAAAAATTACAGGGCCCCAGCTCAAACCCTCTAGCGCCACCAACAGGTCAAAATTTGAGGGACATTTCTGCTTGTAATTTTTGAACCGTAAGTCAGATTTTCAAAAACTTGGTATCCCGGGGATCCCTGGGCCAAGTCGAATCAAATGCACACCATGACGTCATGTCATCCGGAATAGAATGTCCGCCATTTTGAATTTTATGAAAAACACTCAAAATGCTTCTCCTCACTCAATTTTGAACCAATTTTGCTCTAATTTGGTACAGAGCATCTTTGGACTGAGCCTCATCACAAACTTGCCTGGATGTTTTGATGTCTCTTATCGTTTTGTCGTGAGAGCCAATCAAACTCGTCCTAAAAGTCGCCAAACAGGAAGTGAGCTCATATCTCGGGAACCCTTCATAGGATTATTTTCAAACTCGTCAGAGGTATTCTAGTCTGTCCCAGGATTCCCCACAAAAAATTACAGGGCCCCACCTCAAACTCTCTAGCGCCATCAACAGGTCAAAATTTGAGGGACATTTCTGCTTGTAACTTTTGAACCGTAAGTCCGATTTTGAAAAACTTGGTATCCCTGGGATCCTCGGGCGAAGACTGATCTAACGCATGTCATCAAATTAGGCTGGGTCGCTGCTTGGCCCCACATTGCTGCTTGCAGCTATATTTAAACATTATTCTTCCGCCTCTGGAAGTCTATGGCAACCCCTAGAACCGTCTGGTAAAAAGTTGTGAAATTTGGCATGCACATTCCAGCCAGTCTCCTCATTACCCACAGCAATTTATAGGTCCCCACCCCCAACCCTCTAGCGCCACCAGCAGGTCAAAGTTGCAGGAATTTTCAGGTAGATTTCTGCGTGTAACTTTTGAACCGTATGTCCAGTTTTCAAAAACTTGGTATCCCTGGACTCCTTGGGCCGAGCCGAATCCAACGCACCCTATGACGTCATTTTCCGTCAGGGTAGATTTTCCGCCATTTTGAATTTTATGAAAAACACTCAAAATGCTTCTCCTCCCTCAATTTTTGACCAATTTTGCTCAAATTTGGTCCATAGCATCTTTGGACTGAGCCTCATCAGAAACTTACCCGGTTTTTTGATATCTCTTATCGTTTTGTCGTGACAGCCAATCAAACGTGTACGAAAAGTCGCCAAACAGGAAGTGAGCTCATATCTCGGGAACCGTTTATAGGATTATTTTCAAACTTTTCACAGATGTTCGTGTCCTTCCCAGGATTCCCCACAAAAAATTACAGGTCCCCAGCTCAAACCCTCTAGCGCCACCAACAGGTCAAAATTTGAGGGACATTTCTTCTTGTAACTTTTGAACCGTAAGTCCGATTTTCAAAAATTTGGTATCCCTGGGATCCTTGGGCGAAGACTGATCCAACGCATCCTATGACGTCATGTCTGCCGGAATAGAATGTCCGCCATCTTGGATTTTGTGAAAATCAATAAAATTCTTCTGTTTCTACAACTTAACTTGTAATTTCCACAACAAATGGTGTGCACCCACATTCTAGACAGTCTCATGATGCCTTTCAACAAATTTTACGTCCCCACCCCCAACCCTCTAGCGCCACCAGCAGGTCAAAGTTGCAGGTACATTTCGGCTTGTAAGTTTTGAACCGTACGTCCGATTTTCTAAAACTTGGCCTCCCTGGACTCCTTGGGGCAAGACGAATCCAACGCATTCTGTGACGTCATTTTCCGCGGGTAAGATTTTCCGCCATTTTGAATTTTATGAAAAACATTCAAAATGCTTCTCCTCCCTCAATTTTGGACCAATTTTGCTCTAATTTGGTACATAGCATCTTTACACTGAGCCGCATCAGAAACTTACCCGGCGTTTTGATATCTTTTATCGTTTTGTCGTGATAGCCAATTAAACGCGTCTTAACAGTTGCCAAACAGGAAGTGAGCTCATATCTCGGGAACCCTTCATAGAATTATTTTCACACTTTTCACATGTATTCTAGTCTGTCCCCGGATTCCCCACAAAAAATTACAGGGCCCCAGCTCAAACCCTCTAGCGCCACCAACAGGTCAAAATTTGAGGGACATTTCTGCTTGTAACTTTTGAACCGTAAGTCAGATTTTCAAAAACTTGGTATCCCTACAATCCTTGGGCCTAGTCAAATCAAATGCACCCCATGACGTCATGTTCGCCGGAATAGAATGTCCGCCATTTTGGATTTTGTGGAAATCAATAAAATGCTTCTCCTCACTCAATTTTGGACCAATTTTGCTCTAATTTGGTACAGAGCATCTTTGGACTGAGCCTCATCAGAAACTTGCCTGGATGTTTTGATATCTCTTATCGTTTTGTCGTGACAGCCAATCAAACGCGTCCTAAAAGTCGCCAAACAGGAAGTGAGCTCATATGTCAGGATCCCTTCATAGGATTATTTTCAAACTTTTCACACGTATTCTAGTCTGTCCCAGGATTCCACACAAATAAATGACAGGGCCTCAGCTCAAATCCTGTAGCGCCACCAACGGGTCAAAATTTGAGGGACATTTCTGCTTGTAACTTTTAAACCGTAAGTCAGATTTTCAGAAACTTGGTATCCCTGGGATCCTCGGGCGAAGACCGATCCAACGCATCTCATCGAATTAGGCCGGGTCGCTGCTTGGCCCCACATTGCTGCTTGCAGCTATATTTATTATATATTCTTCCGCCTCTGGGAGTCTATGGCAACCCCTAGAACCGTCTGGTAAAAAGTTGTGAAATTTGGCATGCACATTCCAGCCAGTCTCCTCATTACCCACAGCAATTTATAGGTCCCCACCCCCAACCCTCTAGCGCCACCAGCAGCTCAAAGTTGCAGGAATTTTCAGGTACATTTCTGCGTGTAACTTTTGAACCGTATGTCCAATTATCAAAAACTTGGTATCCCTGGACTCCTTGGGCCAAGCCGAATCCAACGCACCATGTGACGTCATTTTCCGTCAGGGTAGATTTTCCGCCATTTTGAATTTTATGAAAAACACTCAAAATGCTTCTCCTCCCTCAATTTTTGACCAATTTTGCTCAAATTTGGTACATAGCATCTTTGGACTGAGCCTCATCAGAAACTTACCCGGTTTTTTGATATCTCTTATCGTTTTGTCGTGACAGCCAATCAAACGTTTCCGAAAAGTCGCCAAACAGGAAGTGAGCTCATATCTCGGGAACCGTTTATAGGATTATTTTCAAACTTTTCACAGATGTTCGTGTCCTTCCCAGGATTCCTCACAAAAAATTACAGGTCCCCACCTCAAACCCTCTAGCGCCACCAACAGGTCAAAATTTTAGGGACATTTCTGCTTGTAACTTTTGAACCGTAAGTCCGATTTTCAAAAATTTGGTATCCCTGGGATCCTTGGGTGAAGACTGATCCAACGCATCCTATGACGTCATGTCTGTCGGAATAGAATGTCCGCCATCTTGGATTTTTTTGAAAATCAATAAAATTCTTCTGTTTTTACAACTTAACTTGTAATTTCCACAACAAATGGTGTGCACCCAGATTCTAGACCGTCTCATGATGCCCTTCAACAAGTTTTACGTCCCCACCCCCAACCCTCTAGCGCCACCAGCAGGTCAAAGTTGCAGGTACATTTCGGCTTGTAAGTTTTGAACCGTACGTCCGATTTTCTAAAACTTGGCCTCCCTGGACTCCTTGGGGCAAGACGAATCCAACGCATTCTGTGACGTCATTTTCGGCGTGTAAGATTTTCCGCCATTTTGAATTTTATGAAAAACATTCAAAATGCTTCTCCTCCCTCAATTTTGGACCAATTTTACTCTAATTTGGTCCACAGCATCTTTGGACTGAGCCTCATCAGAAACTTACCCGGTTTTTTGATTTCTCTTATCGTTTTGTCATGACAGCCAATCAAACGCGTCCTAAAAGTCGCCAAACAGGAAGTGAGCTCATATCTCGGGAACCCTTCATACGATTATTTTCAAACTTTCACACATATTCTAGTCTGTCCCAGGATTCCCCACAAAAAATTACAGGGCCCCAGCTCAAACCCTCTAGCGCCACCAACAGGTCAAAATTTGAGGGACATTTCTGCTTGTAACTTTTGAACCGTAAGTCAGATTTTCAAAAACTTGGCATCCCGGGGATCCCTGGGCCAAGTCGAATCAAATGCACACCATGACGTCATGTCAGCCAGAATAGAATGTCCGCCATTTTGAATTTTATGAAAACACTCAAAATGCTTCTACTCACTCAATTTTGGACCAATTTTGCTCTAATTTGGTACAGAGCATCTTTGGACTGAGCCTCATCAGAAACTTGCCTGGAGTTTTGATATCTCTTATCGTTTTGTCGTGAGAGCCAATCAAACGCATCCTAAAAGTCGCCAAACAGGAAGTGAGCTCATATCTCGGGATCCCTTCATAGGATTATTTTCAAACTTTTCAGACTTATTCTAGTCTGTCCCAGGATTCCACACAAAAAATGACAGGGCCTCAGCTCAAATCCTCTAGCGCCACCAACGGGTCAAAATTTGAGGGACTTTTCTGCTTGTAACTTTTAAAGCGTAAGTCCGATTTTCAGAAACTTGGTATCCCTGGGATCCTCGGGTGAAGACTGATCCAACGCATCTCATCGAATTAGGCTGGGTCGCTGCTTGGCCCCACATTGCTGCTTGCAGCTATATTTATTAAACATTATTCTTCCGCCTCTGGAAGTCTATGGCAACCCCTAGAACCGTCTGGTAAAAAGTTGTGAAATTTGGCATGCACATTCCAGCCAGTCTCCTCATTACCCACAGCAATTTACAGGTCCCCACCCCCAACCCTCTAGCGCCACCAGCAGCTCAAAGTTGCAGGAATTTTCAGGTACATTTCTGCGTGTAACTTTTGAACCGTATGTCCAATTTTCAAAAACTTGGTATCTCTGGACTCCTTGGGCCAAGCCAAATCCAACGCACCCTGTGACGTCATTTTCCGTCAGGGTAGATTTTCCTCCATTTTGAATTTTATGAAAAACACTCAAAATGCTTCTTCTCCCTCAATTTTGGACCAATTTTGCTCAAATTTGGTCCATAGCATCTTCGGACTGAGCCTCATCAGAAACGTACCCGGTTTTTTGATATCTCTTATCGTTTTGACGTGACAGCCAATCAAACGTGTCCGAAAAGTCGCCAAACAGGAAGTGAGCTCATATCTCGGGAACCGTTTATAGGATTATTTTCAAACTTTTCACAGATGTTCGTGTCCTTCCCAGGATTCCCTACAAAAAATTACAGGTCCCCACCTCAAACCCTCTAGCGCCACCAACAGGTCAAAATTTTAGGGACATTTCTGCTTGTAACTTTTGAACCGTAAGTCCGATTTTCAAAAAATTGGTATCCCTGGGATCCTTGGGCGAAGACTGATCCAACGCATCCTATGACGTCATGTCTGCCGGAATAGAATGTCCGCCATCTTGGATTTTGTGAAAATCAATAACATTCTTCTGTTTCTACAACTTAACTTGTAATTTCCACAACAAATGGTGTGCACCCACATTCTAGACAGTCTCATGATGCCCTTCAACAAATTTTACGTCCCCGCCCCCAACCCTCTAGCGCCACCAGCAGGTCAAAGTTGCAGGTACATTTCGGCTTGTAAGTTTTGAACCGTACGTCCGATTTTCTAAAACTTGGCCTCCCTGGACTCCTTGGGGCAAGACGAATCCAACGCATTCTGTGACGTCATTTTCCGCTGGTAAGATTTTCCGCCATTTTGAATTTTATGAAAAACATTCAAAATGCTTCTCCTCCCTCAATTTTGGACCAATTTTGCTCTAATTTGGTACATAGCATCTTTGGACGGAGCCTAATCAGAAACGTACCCGGTTTTTTGATATCTCTTATCGTTTTGTCGTGATAGCCAATCAAACGCGTCTTAACAGTTGCCAAACAGGAAGTGAGCTCATATCTCGGGAACCCTTCATAGAATTATTTTCAAATTTTTCACATGTATTCTAGTCTGTCCCAGGATTCCCCACAAAAAATTACGGGGCCCCAGCTCAAACCCTCTAGCGCCACCAACAGGTCAAAATTTGAGGGACATTTCTGCTTGTAACTTTTGAACCGTAAGTCAGATTTTCAAAAACTTGGTATCCCTACAATCCTTGGGCCTAGTCAAATCAAATGCACCCCATGACGTCATGTTCACCGGAATAGAATGTCCGCCATTTTGGATTTTGTGGAAATCAATAAAATGCTTCTCCTCACTCAATTTTGGACCAGTTTTGCTCTAATTTGGTACATAGCATCTTTGGACTGAGCCTCATCAGAAACTTGCCTGGAGTTTTGATATCTCTTATCGTTTTGTCGTGAGAGCCAATCAAACGCATCCTAAAAGTCGCCAAACAGGAAGTGAGCTCATATCTCGGGATCCCTTCATAGGATTATTTTCAAACTTTTTAGACTTATTCTAGTCTGTCCCAGGATTCCACACAAAAAATGACAGGGCCTCAGCTCAAATCCTCTAGCGCCACCAACGGGTCAAAATTTGAGGGACTTTTCTGCTTGTAACTTTTAAAGCGTAAGTCCGATTTTCAGAAACTTGGTATCCCTGGGATCCTCGGGCGAAGACTGATCCAACGCATCTCATCGAATTAGGCTGGGTCGCTGCTTGGCCCCACATTGCTGCTTGCAGCTATATTTGGGGCCAGGCAGCGGTAGCTGCAAGGCACCTATAGTGTTTCTATTGATTCCTATTATTATTATTATTAAACAATATTCTTCCGCCATAGGGAGTCTATGGCAACCCCTAGAACCGTCTGGTAAAAAGTTGTGAAATTTGGCATGCACATTCCAGCCAGTCTCCTCATTACCCACAGCAATTTATAGGTCCCCACCCCCAACCCTCTAGCGCCACCAGCAGCTCAAAGTTGCAGGAATTTTCAGGTACATTTCTGCGTGTAACTTTTGAACCGTATGTCCAATTTTCAAAAACTTGGAATCCCTGGACTCTTTGGGCCAAGCCGAATCCAACGCACCCTATGACGTCATTTTCCGTCAGGGTAGATTTTCCGCCATTTTGAATTTTATGAAAAACACTCAAAATGCTTCTCCTCCCTCAATTTTTGTCCAATTTTGCTCAAATTTGGTCCATAGCATCTTTGGACTGAGCCTCACCAGGGACGTACCCGGTTTTTTGATATCTCTTATCGTTTTGTCGTGACAGCCAATCAAACGTGTCCGAAAAGTCGCCAAACAGGAAGTGAGCTCATATCTCGGGAACCGTTTATAGGATTATTTTCAAACTTTTCACAGATATTCGTGTCCTTCCCAGGATTCCACACAAAAAATTACAGGTCCCCACCTCAAACCCTCTAGCGCCACCAACAGGTCAAAATCTTAGGGACATTTCTGCTTGTAACTTTTGAACCGTAAGTCCGATTTTCAAAAAATTGGTATCCCTGGGATCCTTGGGCGAAGACTGATCCAACGCATCCTATGACGTCATGTCTGCCGGAATAGAATGTCCGCCATCTTGGATTTTTTTGAAAATCAATAAAATTCTTCTGTTTCTACAACTTAACTTGTAATTTCCACAACAAATGGTGTGCACCCAGATTCTAGACAGTCTCATGATGCCCTTCAACAAGTTTTACGTCCCCACCCCCAACCCTCTAGCGCCACCAGCAGGTCAAAGTTGCAGGTACATTTCGGCTTGTAAGTTTTGAACCGTACGTCCGATTTTCTAAAACTTGGCCTCCCTGAACTCCTTGGGGTAAGACAAATCCAACGCATTCTGTGACGTCATTTTCCGCGGGTAAGATTTTCCGCCATTTTGAATTTTATGAAAAACATTCAAAATGCTTCTCCTCCTCAATTTTGGACCAATTTTGCTCTAATTTGGTACATAGCATCTTGGGCCTGACCTTCATCAGAAACTTACCCGGCGTTTTGATATCTTTTATCGTTTTGTCGTGATAACCAATCAAACGCGTCTTAACAGTTGCCAAACAGGAAGTGAGCTCATATCTCGGGAACCCTTCATAGAATTATTTTCAAACTTTTCACATGTATTCTAGTCTGTCCCAGGATTCCCCACAAAAAAATACAGGGCCCCAGCTCAAACCCTCTAGCGCCACCAACAGGTCAAAGTTTGAGGGACATTTCTGCTTGTAACTTTTGAACCCTTAGTCAGATTTTCAAAAACTTGGTATCCCTGGGATCCTTGGGCCAAGTCGAATCAAATGCACCCCATGACGTCATGTTCGCCGCAATAGAATGTCCGCCATTTTGAATTTTATAAAAAATACTCAAAATGCTTCTCCTCACTCAATTTTGGACCAATTTTGCTCTAATTCGGTACATAGCATCTTTGGACTGAGCCTCATCAGAAACATGCCTGGAGTTTTGATATCTCATATGGTTTTGTCGTGAGAGCCAATCAAACGCGTCCTAAAAGTCGCCAAACAGGAAGTGAGCTCATATCTCGGGATCCCTTCATAGGATTATTTTCAAACTTATCACACGTATTCTAGGCTGTCCCAGGATTCCACACAAAAAATGACAGGGCCTCAGCTCAAATCCTCTAGCGCCACCAACGGGTCAAAATTTGAGGGACATTTCTGCTTGTAACTTTTAAAGCGTAAGTCAGATTTTCAGAAACTTGGTATCCCTGGGATCCTCGGGCGAACACTGATCCAACGCATCTCATCAAATTAGGCTGGGTCGCTGCTTGGCCCCACATTGCTGCTTGCAGCTATATTTATTATATATTCTTCCGCCTCTGGAAGTCTATGGCAACCCCTAGAACCGTCTGGTAAAAAGTTGTGAAATTTGGCATGCACATTCCAGCCAGTCTCCTCATTACCCACAGCAATTTATAGGTCCCCACCCCCAACCCTCTAGCGCCACCAGCAGCTCAAAGTTGCAGGAATTTTCAGGTACATTTCTGCGTGTAACTTTTGAACCGTATGTCCAATTTTCAAAAACTTGGTATCCCTGGACTCCTTGGGCCAAGCCGAATCCAACGCACCCTGTGACGTCATTTTCCGTCAGGGTAGATTTTCCGCCATTTTGAATTTTATGAAAAACACTCAAAATGCTTCTCCTCCCTCAATTTTTGACCAATTTTGCTCAAATTTGGTTGCCTGGAAGAATCCATGACTCATCGCTGTACCAGCGAGTGAGTCTGGTAACGTTTGATCCACAGAATGCGCTGCAGTTGCGCATAGACAGACAGCTAAGTGAACCAATCAGAGATTGCGCCATCTTGATTCAAAACTGAGGCGGAACTTCCGCTGCCTAAGAAGTGACTTTGCGGGCAAAGGCGGGTGCACTGACGTCACCATCTTTGAACGAATCAGAATCGCGGAGTCGGTTTGGAACCGGAGGAGCGAGAGTGGATGGAGAGTGTCCAAATGGTATCGCGGTGTATAGGAAATACAGAGAGATATCATTTGGCTGGCCAGGTAACAAATTTGGTACATAGCATCTTTGGACTGACCCTCATCAGAAACTTGCCCGGCCTTTTGATATCTTTTATCGTTTTGTCGCGACAGCTAATCAAACGCTTCTGAAAAGTCGCCAAACAGGAAGTGAGCTCATATCTCGGGAACCCTTCATACGATTATTTTCAAACTTTTCACAGATGTTCGTGTCCTTCCCAGGAATCCCCACAAAAAATTACACGTCCCCAGCTCAAACCCTCTAGCGCCACCAACAGGTCAAAATTTGAGGGACATTTCTGCTTGTAACTTTTGAACCATAAGTCTGATTTTCAAAAATTTGGTATCCCTGGAATCCTTGGGCGAAGACTGATCCAACGCATTCTATGACGTCATGTCTGCCAGAATAGAATGTCCGCCATCTTGGATTTTGTGAAAATCAATAAAATTCTTCTGTTTCTACAACTTAATTTGTAATTTCCACAAAAAATGGTGTGCACCCACATTCTAGACAGTCTCATGATGCCCTTCAACAAATTTTACGTCCCCTCCCCCAACCCTCTAGCGCCACCAGCAGGTCAAAGTTGCAGGTACATTTCGGCTTGTAAGTTTTGAACCGTACGTCTGATTTTCCAAAACTTGGCCTCCCTGGACTCCTTCGGTCAAGACGAATCCAACGCATTCTGTGATGTCATTTTCCGCCAAGTAGATTTTCCGCCATTTTGAATTTTATGAAGAACACTCAAAATGCTTCTCCTCCCTCAATTTTGGACCAATTTTGCTCCAATTTGGTACATAGCATCTTTGGACTAAGCCTCATCAGAAACTTGCCCGGCGTTTTGATATCTCTTATCGTTTTGTCGTGACAGCCAATCAAACGCGTCCTAAAAGTCCCCAAACAGGAAGTGAGCTCATATCTCGGGAACCCTTCATAGGATTATTTTCAAACTTGTCAGAGGTATTCTAGTCTGTCCCAGGATTCCCCACAAAAAATGACAGGGCCTCAGCTCAAACCCTCTAGCGCCACCAACGGGTCAAAATTTGAGGGACATTTCTGCTTGTAACTTTTGAACCGTAAATCCGATTTTCAGAAACTTGGTATCCCTGGGATCCTTGGGCGAAGACTGATCCAACGCATCTCATCAAATTAGGCTGGGTCGCTGCTTGGCCCCACATTGCTGCTTGCAGCTATATTTATTTTATTTCTCAGATCAGCATTTCCGGGTGAGCTAGAGTTTTCCTAGGTAACAATTATGGATACACCAGTGTGATGTCATGAATTGCAACCAGGAAGTAATATTCTGAACCTAAGAAATGGCCAAATTTGGAAAACAAGTGAATATTTTTGTAGAAATCCTAATATAATGACTTTAGCTGTGGTTTAGTAAAATAATCAGTCTAACCTGCCATAGGCTCTTTAAAATGGTGAGATGATTTGGATGTTTTCAGTCTCGTCTCTTTATCATTTTGGTTTTTTGCTGACGGGGGAAGCACAGGAGTTTAACGGAGTCTATATAAACCAGGTGAGGCAAAGTTCCCTTTAATTTTTAACCCTTAACGACCTCATAATCACGCAGCAGAAGGAAGGTCACATGATCACAGCGAGGAGACACAGAACAGGAGGATGTGTGGTTCACCACTCGCCTTATGACAAGGTCCCAGGTTTGATACCCAGACAGATTGATGCCCTTCTGTGCAGTTTGCATGTTCTCCCTGTGACTGACCCTCTCCTCTGCTCCTCCTGACCCTCTCCTCTGCTCCTTCTGACACTCTGCTCCTCCTGACCCTCTGCTCCTCCTGACCCTCTGCTCCTTCTGGCCCTCTGCTCCTTCTGGCCCTCTGCTCCTTCTGGCCCTCTGCTCCTTCTGGCCCTCTGCTCCTTCTGGCCCTCTGCTCCTTCTGGCCCTCTGCTCCTTCTGGCCCTCTCCTCTGCTCCTTCTGACCCTCTCCTCTGCTCCTTCTGACCCTCTCCTCTGCTCCTTCTGACCCTCTTGTTCTGACCCTCTCCTCTGCTCCTCCTGACCTTCTCCTCTGCTCCTCCTGACCTTCTCTGCTCCTTCTGACCTTCTCTGCTCCTCCTGACCCTCTGCTCCTCCTGACCCTCTCCTCTGCTCCTCCTGACCCTGTCCTCTGCTCCTCCTGACACTCTCCTCTGCTCCTCTCCTCTGCTCCTCTGACCCTCCCCTCTGCTCTGATCCTCTGACCCTCTGCTCTGATCCTCTGACCCTCTGCTATGATCCTCTGACCCTCACATCATTTAATTTAATTTAATTTCCTCTTCCTCATGCCCTCAATTTACTATGTACACAACTCCAGGTCTGTTTGTGATGAGGAAACTCCATCAGAACACAGATTAGAAAATAACGTACTACAGACCCTTTAACTCACTCACTTCTCTTTTCTGCTGTTGTCACTTATAAACCTTTATCATCTAATCTAAGGCCTGCAGCACTAACGTCATCTGAAACCCAGTACTTGTAGATGCAGAAGTCCTTTCAAACAGGAACTCCTCCCTCCTCTGACTTTTCCTAAATCTGAAGCGTAAAAGTGACTCATATTTTCAGTTCTTCAGCTGCGAATCCAGCCACACCCTCCTAAACCCACCAAAGATCACCGTTCGGACTGGACAAAACGGCAACAATATTCACCACAATTTAGTTTTTCTACTTGAGCTGCGAAATTAATTGTAAAAGAATCAAAATCGAGCTGGAGGAAGTCTGGGAGTCCCTGCTTAGTCTGATGGAGAATCGAAATCGGAATTTGAATGGACGCAATGTGCAAATTTTTTAAGCGACACCAAAATCTCCGGGTTTATTTTGCATAAAAGCTGTTATACCTAGGGTTGTGCAAAAATACTGAAATAGTTATTTCGTATTGTTTAATTTGATGATGCAGTATCGATGTTGCGAGCTGTTATACTGTCAAGAGTATTTGAGTATATTTTACCAAATTATTTTGTGAAAAAGCTACAATTGTGTTGCTTGTTTGAAGAAAGGAAACTTGATGCAATACTTTTTCACTGTTTTAATGAGTAAAATGTATGTTTTTTTTTTAAAAGGAGAATTTACGTTTTTTACAATCTGAGCCTTATTTCGGTAATAAAACAAGTTGTTTTACTCACCCATAGCACTTTGGTGTCATTTGGAGCATTTCCGGAGATGTTTTAGTTTAGCGATATCCGTAACGCGAGTTCTCGGGGCACATGTTTGCGGTCTCTAAATAATACAAACTTTAGCACTTTTCAAATTACAGAAGCTGAATGTCTTAGTCTACACTTTCGTTTGAGTCAAAAGTGGCCTCTAATCCGAGATTTAGCCATAGTTTCGAGTAGATGAGGAGGACAGTGCGCATGTGCTCAGTCACAGCTGATTTGCAGATAAGACGACGCAACTTTTCTGTTGCGAGTGACACATGGCAGAAGATTGGGACTTTGAGGCTGAAGAGGACTTATGGAGGACTGAGGACTGAAGAGGAGTATACGGATGAGGAGACAGAATGGATACGGAAAGAATGAAGCGGAGACAGTTTTAGGAGCAGCAGAGAACAGCCATCGGTTATCGCATTACTTTAATAATCATAGCGATAAAACACATTTGCTGGTAAAAAATCGTCCTGTTTTTTACTGAAAGTTGATATCAAAACACGGCACTGGTCCCGATTTTGCGACATCAAAGTCTGATAACGAGAGCTGAGAGCGCACTCAGCTGTGAAGCTCAGCACATGCGGTGTCCGCAGCACCAGAAGAGCATGGCAAGCTCACGCGGCCCCGCACACATGTAGACTAAGACATTGAGCTTCTATGATTTGAAAAGTGCTAAAGTTTGTGTTATTTGGAGACCGCAAACATATGCCCTGAGAACTCACGTTATGGATATCGCTAAACTTCTCTGGAAATGCTCCATATGACACCAAAGTGCTATGGGTGAGTAAAAAAAAACTTGTTTTATTACCAAAATAAGGCTCAGATTGTAAAAAACATTAATTCTCCTTTAACTTTGTGCAAACTTAGTGGTTTAATAAAGACTTTGTATCACAGTCATGATTTAGCCTGTTTACTGAACCCGTTTAAAATATATCGCATCGAATCTTATTGAATCAAACCGTGGCCTATGTATCATATCGACAACTTCTTCATGATACCCAGTCCTAGTTATAATCTTGTAGTTTAGGTCTGTACAAACGAGCTCTGAAACGTGCCTCTTGTATCAATTTGTCAGTTCAGCTTTCTTTTTGTCGATTCTAAAAGTATTTCAAATGTATTTTATACCACATTTATTACTAGGTATGGAACGATACAATTTCCACAAGTTGAGAAGACAAGATTTTGACATTTTTTACAATAAATTGTGCAATCAAGTTCCCAGTTTTATTCTCACCATTTTTAATTTGACTTCATCTAATATCTTTGCTGTAGCACTGCTTTTTGTGACTACAGGTTCTTAAAAAAAAAAAAAAAAACTTACGCAATCCAAATGTAAAAAAAATGGGGGGAAAAAAAATCAAGATAATTATTCTCTTGTGTGCATGATCTTGTGGCAATTTTGTCAGGTGGGTTGGGGAGTTTTGTTGTAGGTATTTTAGGATTTTTTGTTTTGTTTTTATGTTTATTATTGTATTTTGTTAAATTTTATATTCTATTGGAAATGGACTTAAAGGGATATGCCACCCCCAGGTCAAACTTGGGCATCTCCCCACAGTCCAGAGACTTAAATAAGTGGTAGAAAGCGTTTTTCTGGTGACCCAGCCATTGTCCAGGTCTGTCACCACTGACCGCCGCGGTATCTGGTGCTCCTCCGCCTTAGACTGGAGTCTAACGTCGCCAGAGAAAGATTTCGGCCAAAAGGAATTAATTTGCTCAATGCGTTTCCCAATTACTTTCTGTGTAGTGCGCATTCATATCGAGTGCAAATAAATGTGCAAATCAACACGGAGAGCTTGACTTGGTCATTTTGGGTGGGAACCATTTTTCAGTGCGGAAAAAGAAAGCCGAAGCACACAGCACGCTGCCAGGATTTGAATCCCTGTTACGCGCCAGGAAGGGAGTTCCACCAGCGTGGTGTGTGCTTCGGCTTTCTTTTTCCGCACTGAAAAATAGCTTTCCACCACTTATTTTAGTCTCTGGACTGTGGGGAGATTCCCAAGTTTGACCTGGGGGTGGCATATCCCTTTAAGTAGTGGTGAGTTACATTTTTTGAGACACTGTACTCACAAAAAGCGCAGAAATATTAAATAAAGTAAATCAAAAATGGTGGGGACAAAATTAGGAACTGGATTGCACAAGGAATTTATTATAAAGAATGTCAAAATCTCATCCTCGTAGATCAAATCTCGTGTCCCAACTCGTATTGTGGAAATTGTATCTCGTCCCACCCGTTATAAGCGCAGCGGCGGTGACTCCAGCCTGAATGCAGAAAATGCCAACTAATGGGTAAGGGAAAAACAAAATCGCCACAGGATTGGGCACAAAATAAAAAATACCTTGTGAGACTTTTTTCCTCATTTTTACATCAGCGTAGGATAAAAATGCTTAACTTTGCTGAGTAACTCCTCTTGAGAAGCTATAATTCCAAAAAGCAGTGACAACAATTAGGGCAAAACTATAAAATGGAAAAAACAAAACAAAAGTGAAGCCAAAATTATGAACTGAATGGTACAATTTATTCAAGAAAAATCTCATCTTGTAGTTCTCGTAGACATTTCTCGTCTTGAAGAAATGTCTCGTCTACTAGCTAGCGATGTTGTTTGATAAAATAAGTCTTCATGACCCATAGGCGTTAAATGCAGCTGAGCACGTAAATGACAAGAAGAAACCTAACCCAAAACCTAACCCAAACATCGGTGGCTGTGCATGCCTTCACACCTGCTGGACACACATTGAGACTGTGGACAGTTTCAAGTACCTGGGTGTTCACCTCAACAATAAACTGGACTGGTCCCACAACACCGACGCCCTGTACAAGAAGGGCCAAAGTCGCCTCCACCTCCTGAGGAGACTGAGGTCCTTTGGAGTGTGCAGGCCTCTCTGCTCAAGACCTTTTATGACTCTGTGGTGGCCTCTGCTCTCCTCTACGCTGTCGTCTGCTGTGCCCTGAGCAGCACAGAGCGGGACAGGAAGAGACTTAGTAAGCTGGTCAGGAGGGCCAGCTCTGTCTTGGGCTGTCCTCTGGACTCTGTAGAGGAGGTGGCTGAGAGGAGGGTGCTGGACAAACTTACGTCCATCATGGACGACACCTCTCACCCTCTGCACCGGACTGTAGAGGAGCTGAGCAGCTCCTTCAGCAGCCGACTGAGGCACCCCCAGTGCAAGAAGGAGCGCTACCGCAGATCCTTCATCCCCACCGCCATCAGACTGTAGAATTCTACTATATAGGCCAAACGTGAAATTTTTTTCTCCACACTCTCCTAGTTACTGTTTTTATTATTATTACTTATTTTATTACTTATTTAATTTTATTCTTGCCTTTCTTTCTTGTTCAAACTACCTGGAGCTACTGTGACAAGTAAATTTCTCCTATGTGAGATCAATAAAGTCTTATCTTACACCTGGAGTTACCCTCAATGACATCACAAAAGCTTCTGTGGGCAGAACCGCTTTAAGTTGTAGCTCATGTCACAGCCCCAGAGCTCAGAGTGTGACAAGAAGTACCCCCCTTCCTGTCGTCCATCAAATCTCCTCCAAAAAACAATAGAAACTCTCTGTTTAACATGGTTTTAACTACTATAGTCTCATTTCTTCATTATAGACGGTGCCATATAGTCAGGCCTGTCGCAATAACGCATTTTACTACAGAGAAATACTGAGATGAACAAGAAAACAAACTCTTTTAGGACACTGACACAAGCAGGAGAACCCCAGTAAAACTATATTTTAATAGACAGCATCATGAAAAAAGGCCTGAGCTGCAACACATAAATGACAGAATGAACCGATATTAGTCCCATGAGGTTCATTTGGACTTCTGATAATTTAGGCTAAATTGGGCTCTTTCTTCAGACCAAGAGTTTGTTTTCATACCTGACAGTTTCAACTAGGGCTGGGTATCACTAAGAAGTTGCAGATGAGATGCATACCTCGATACAGTGCACTTTTGATTTGATATATTTCAAGTCGATTCGATACAGTTTAATAAAAAAAACAAAAAAAAGGCTAAATCGTGCCTGTGATACTTTGACTTTGAAAAGTCTTTGTTACACCACTTTTTGTATAAAGTTAATATGAAACACCCATTTTAATCATCAAAACAGTGCAAAAATTCCAAAAACTGTGCCCTAAAGTGCACCAACAAGACACAAAAAGCACTAATAAGTTGTATAATTGTTTGTAAAAGGGCAGAATAAAGACATCTTTCATTGCCCCAAACTCCTGCCAAGTCCTCATACTTTCTCCTTTCAGCTTTGGTTCATTTAAATCACAATAAATGAATCTGACTAATAGAGATTTGGGTCGACTAAGAAGCCATCAAACAGTCCACTGAGTAAAAGACAGAAGGCATACAGTGTTAGGGCCATACACACACAGACTGGACACATGATATGTAAATACTCGCTCATTTAGTCACTACTGCTTTACTGCACTGATGTCACTCTGCCTGCTCTTGTAAAAATAAACAGATTAAAAACAGCCCAGCCTAGGTCACAATTCAACTTCCTTTTACATGGTAGAGAACTGTGTTGAGAGGTAGAGATTAACACCTTTACTACAAATACAGAGATACAACTAATGATTATTTTAGAGGTTGACTGGATAAAGCGGAAGTGTTTGGCTTCTATGGGGTATTAACTGTAACACGTAACATATTTAGAGCACCATGTTACCTTTTATTGTTTTGAAAATGCTATATTGTTTCACTTTCGTTTTTGAAGCTCTGACACTCTCCTCCCTTTGCTCTCCATGCTAAGTCACTCCCCTTCAGAGCACTATCACAACACAGTCAGCAGGAGTCTCGCTAATGCACAAAATCGTGCTGTTAAAAAGCCATTAAACACCGTCCTGAAGCTTTACTCTGCTCCCAAGCAAAATCTGAAAAATCTTCCAAAGTGGGCAGTGCCCGGTGGGTGTGGGGCGGGCTCTGGAGCGATGATTAACCCGAAAACTCAAATGTACCAGTCGTAGTTGATCCTAAAGAGGGGGTACAGACACAGCTTTTGACCCAAACGTCTGATTTTTAATAAATATGCACCAAAATGCCAAAATAAGACCAGGGATAGGTGTATACTTCTATTTTAGACCCATTTACACAGCTAATCAGTAGAAAAAAAGCGATTTTGTTGTTTAGTGCCCCTATAACTGTAAGGAGGGTTCAAATACAGCCCGGGAGAGATCGCTAGATTACTCAAACATGCATGGATCACTCTAAAACCTCTTCAGAGATTACGATGTTCACAAATTACATTTTAAAGAGGTTTAATATCAGCAGCAAGTGACAGTTATACTCCACATATTAAATTAAATTAAATTATTTGAATAAAAATATGTTGTGCCACCGCAATCTTCACCAAATCCATGTTCCAAAGTATGACTTTAACTTCTTTTTCAGTGGAATCAGAGTGCTGATTGTCCACCACCAAAAAGTTCATTACTACCACTTGAATAAAGCCACTGTATTTGTAATCCAGAGTCTGTATGGTCGAAATAACGATTACGATTATCAATACAGCTACACTGTAAAGACAATTGTTCGAATACAAACCGGATATGTTCATGGCTACGTACAGTTTGACATTTCATTTTTATTATGCAACTTACCTCACTAAAACACAACTTTTACCACAATTATAAGCTTAATCAGTAACCAAGATCTACAAAAAAACAGCCACGATCTTCGCTGTTTTGGGGCATAATTTCCTACTAATCGTTACAGGAAGAAATCATGCCTTCTCTAAAAGTTTGCAAGTTCCACTCAGTTTCCACTCACACGTCTCTCCAAAAGGTTAAGACACAGTTTTAGCCTCAGGATATTGTTGGAAATGAAATAAACACACACTAAAAACAAGTAAGAGTCAGCTTGGTACAGTGCGGCCGGCCGCATACTTAGATCGGCTAAGGCTAATCGTGTTTAATCTTTATTCGCCGCAAGACAAGAATGTACAAAAATGTTTAAAAGCGTTTAAATTTACTTGTTTAATCACTTCAGCGGCGTATAATAATGGTGGTTTAATACGTAATGACAGACTGGAACGTTCACGGGTTATTTAAAACGAAAGGGCGTGAGTTTGTGGAAATGTTTAGAGAAGCTAATAATGCTAACGGTTTCCATTATCCGCTATGGGAAAAGTGGCTAACGGCTAATGCTAAGCTAGCTACTTAGCCTCCGTGGTTGAGGCCCGGGAGGAGCGCGCTGGGGCCAACAGGTTGCGCTTCACTTCCCCGCCTCAGATCGACTCTTTTCGGGGGTCTCTTACCGTGAGCCCGGTGCCCAGGACAATCACGTCGTACTCTTCATTCATTTTGGAGGCTGTCGGGGTAAGTTTGAGGAGGAGGTTTGGAGGAAAGAGGAAGAATGCGGAGCGCCGAGGGTGAATGAAGGGCCGAGGAGCCGAGCAAGAGCCGAGCAAGAGCCGAACAGGAGCCGAGCAGGAGCCGAGCAGGGCGGGGCTTCGTACTGTCACTCACCGCTGCAGACATTTAAAAGGGACATATGACGCAAAATCAGCTTTAAAAAAAACATGTTAAAACAGCGTTCTCTTACCATCAAAATATATAGAGCATTTTCACGTGACGTCATAATCCGGAAGCCCGCCGTCTTGGAGACTTAAAAGATCAAAGTCAGCTTTATTGTCAATTCTGCCATATGTGATATGTGTTCAACAGTGAATCGAAATTTCGTTTCTCTCTGGCCGGGTAGTGCAAAAAAGACAGTGTACAAAATACAATATGAAGACAAACAACAAAAACTATCTAAGACAAAAATCTAAAACTAAAATCTAAAATCTGAAAGCAGTGCAACATAATAAATAAATACCTATTTACAGATGTCCAAAAATGTGCAGCGTGCATCAAAAATGTGCAATGGAAGATGCAGCAGTGAAATGGTAACGTGCAATAGAATGTGCATTGAAAGTAAAGATAAAAATAAATGTGCAGCATTAGTAATTCCAGTGCAATAACAGGAGTAAACAACCGTACAACAGTAGTAAAATTCCAGTATTAAATGTGCAATAACAGTGGTAAACAACAGTACAACAGTAGTAAAATTCCAGTAGTGAATGTGCAACAGTGCAACAGTAGTCCTTAGCAGCAGTTTTTAAAGTGTCTAGAGTGATATGTCTTTTATGGAATACAGGTTATGCCAATAACCAGGACAGCCTGGTGGATGAAGCTGTTTGACAGTCTGGTGGATGAAGCTGTTTGACAGTCTGGTGGATTGGCCCCGGAGACTCCGGTACCTTCTCCCCGAGGGCAGGAGGCTGAAGCGGCTGTGTGAGGGGTGGCTCAGGTCACCCACAATACTGGACGCTCTGCGGGTGAGCCGGGTGTTAAAAATGTCCAGGAGGGAGAGGAGAGAGACACCAGCGACCCTCCCAGCTGCATTCACTATGCGCTACAGGGCTAGGTGCTATGTACAGATAATGTGCAACATTGGTTTTTATGTGCAACTGTCAGTAGTAAAAACAGGGTGTAAACATTGTTGATATAGTGCAAACAGGAAGTGTAAACATGGTTGATATCGTGATTTATCCAAAACCAGAGATTTGTCCCAGTTTTATACAAGAAATATCCCTGGTTAAAACAGCGTTCTCTTACCATCAAAATATATAGAGCATTTTCACGTGACGTCATAATCCGGAAGCCCGCCGTCTTGGAGACTTAAAAGATCAAAGTCAGCTTTATTGTCAATTCTGCCATATGTGATATGTGTTCAACAGTGAATCGAAATTTCGTTTCTCTCTGGCCGGGTAGTGCAAAAAAGACAGTGTACAAAATACAATATGAAGACAAACAACAAAAACTATCTAAGACAAAAATCTAAAACTAAAATCTAAAATCTGAAAGCAGTGCAACATAATAAATAAATACCTATTTACAGATGTCCAAAAATGTGCAGCGTGCATCAAAAATGTGCAATGGAAGATGCAGCAGTGAAATGGTAACGTGCAATAGAATGTGCATTGAAAGTAAAGATAAAAATAAATGTGCAGCATTAGTAATTCCAGTGCAATAACAGGAGTAAACAACCGTACAACAGTAGTAAAATTCCAGTATTAAATGTGCAATAACAGTGGTAAACAACAGTACAACAGTAGTAAAATTCCAGTAGTGAATGTGCAACAGTGCAACAGTAGTCCTTAGCAGCAGTTTTTAAAGTGTCTAGAGTGATATGTCTTTTATGGAATACAGGTTATGCCAATAACCAGGACAGCCTGGTGGATGAAGCTGTTTGACAGTCTGGTGGATGAAGCTGTTTGACAGTCTGGTGGATTGGCCCCGGAGACTCCGGTACCTTCTCCCCGAGGGCAGGAGGCTGAAGCGGCTGTGTGAGGGGTGGCTCAGGTCACCCACAATACTGGACGCTCTGCGGGTGAGCCGGGTGTTAAAAATGTCCAGGAGGGAGAGGAGAGAGACACCAGCGACCCTCCCAGCTGCATTCACTATGCGCTACAGGGCTAGGTGCTATGTACAGATAATGTGCAACATTGGTTTTTATGTGCAACTGTCAGTAGTAAAAACAGGGTGTAAACATTGTTGATATAGTGCAAACAGGAAGTGTAAACATGGTTGATATCGTGATTTATCCAAAACCAGAGATTTGTCCCAGTTTTATACAAGAAATATCCCTGGTGTCCATATTTTTGGACCCATTTGATCCCTGCCAACAGTAAAGAGAGGCCTTAATTATCATTTGTTTAAGTAAAATACAGAATAGATGCTTAAAAATAACCAAAACACAAGGAAAATGTGACTATACTAGGGTGAGCAGATTTTCAAAATCAAAAACTGGGACTCCCCCAGTTTGTGGTGGTTGGTAATAAAAAATAAATTTAAAAAAAGAGAGAGAAACAAGTGCGTAATTAAGGAGAATTTTTGTGCACTTGGCCCATTCATGACAAACAATTTCCCTTGTGGATCAATAAAGTTTGTCTAAGTCTAAGTCTAACATGAGTCAGTAAAGTCACATGTTCTTTGTGTTTTGGTCGCTTTTCAGCAGTTTTTCTGTATTTTACTTAAAATGACAATGTGTGCCTCTCTTTACTGTTGGCAGGGAACAGATTGGTCAAAAATAGGGACACTTGGAAAATGTCTTGTATAAAACTGGGACAAATCACTGGTTTTGGATAAATCTGCTGGGACAGGGGACACAGGGCTCAAAACTGGAACTGTCCTGGGTAAATAGAGACATCTGGTCACCCTAGACTATTCTGACTCACATGTTAGTCCTGAATAAGTCATGAATACAGAACAATTTTCCTTAATTATGCACTATTTGAAAATCTGATCGTCCTAGTATAGTCACATTTTCTTTGTGTTTTAGCAAAAGGAGAAATTGTGTCATTTAAAAGCAGCTTTTCTGTATTTTACTTTACCCTAGTTTTATATTGTGAATAATCCTCCTTATTGACCTGGAGCAGTCCCAGTTCTGAGCCCTGTGTCCCCTGTCCCAGAAGATTTATACAAAACCACTGATTTGTGCCAAAATCCAAAACTGGGACACACCCGGGTTGGGATAAACTTTAGACTTTTAGGCTTTTTATTGTCCACAAGGGGGAATTCATTTTCACGCGCACAGAGCAACAAGACAAGAGTGACCAGATTTTCAGAATTCATAACTGGGACACCTGGGTTGGGATGGTTTGTATAAATTCATTGACCTTTGAAATAAACCAGGTGCCAGGTTATAGCAAAAATGCTAATTTCCACCTGGAGTCCAGAGACAGGTTGACGTTAATTAAATATACTGTAACAGAGATTGTAAATGGGTAATGGACCAGTGCATAAGAATAATCACATACGTGCATACATATCAGATAAAATTACAACCCTCACTATTTTTACAAGAAATGTCCCACGTGTCCCTGTTTTTGACCAATTTGATCACCTACAACAGTAAAGAGTCTTTTTTTGAGCCAAAATACACAAGATTGCTTGAAAATGACCAGAATTGTGAAAAGCGAGTGAAACATTGTGCATTCTTGTGCCAGTCCTAATCTGAGGGGCTTCTGTCGCTGCATTTTTTTTTGCTTCATGGTCATTTGCAAACATGGTTTTCTGTATCTTGGCTAAACAAAAGACAATTTATGCTCCTCTTTCCTGTTGACGAGGATCTGATTAGTCAAAAATTGTGATAGTCCTGTTTTAGTCCTGGTTTAGAACTGATGTAGTCCTGGTTTAGTCTTAGTTTAGTCCTGGTTTAGATTAAATTGGTCAAAAAATAGGGACAACCGGGACATTTCTTGTATAAAACTGGGACAAATCTGCTGGGACAGGGACATGGCTCAAAACTGGGACTGTCACGGGTAAATAGGGACGACTGGTCACCCTAGTTCCAGTTTTATACAAGAAATGTCCCAGGTGTCCCTGTTTTTGACAAATTTAATCACCAACATCAAAGAGAGCAATATAGTCTTTTTTAGCTAAAATACACAAGATTGTGCTTGAAAATGACCAGAATACAAACCAAAACTGCTAAGTTGCACTGACTGAAGTTTCTCATCTTATACACTGACTGATTTTAACTGATACTAACCATCCCAAACTGAGGGTGTCCCTGTTTTTGATTTTGAAAACCTGGTCATCCTCATTTTGATTGATTAATGCATGTTTAAGTAATCCTGTATTGTCCTGTATTCAAGGTAGCACGCTCAGAAAATTTGAAGACGTGAAAAATAGTTTGACCTACCCCTCATTTCCGCCCCCTGCTCTGTATTGAGGTGACTTTTGATTTTTATTTATGTCTTGAGTAAATACAGAAGTGTTGACAAGTGAAAAGTAATTGGGAACACACACACGCATCAAAATTGGGAATAAACCAGGAACTAAACCCAGACGAGATCAGGATGAAACCCAGTCTCGGTCTAAACTGGGATCAGCGGCTCTACTCTGAGCTCCTCCCAGACGACCTTTCATTTATTTATTCATTTCGAGCAGGTCAACACAAATAAATACAGGTAACCAATATACAGTCAAATCCATTTGTTTTTTCTTTCTGCTCAAAAAGGAGTGGGAAGAAGAAAACTTAAATTAAATCCCACCCCTGTCTTCCAAAACATAACTTAAATTATTAATTAGCTTCCTTATCAGTTCAGTTGAAAGAAACACAAAAACAAAAAAAAGGCAAATTCCATTCTTGTACAAAAAAACAAACAAACAAAAAAACAAAACTGATGAAGTGCCATTTGACGATTCATTCAAACTCGTCTCTCTGTATTCAGACCAGACCAGGTCTTTATACAAGAACTTACATTTGTGAATATTTTGGCAGAGCTTTTGCTGTAAACCCAGAACATTCCACATGTTTACCCCACACACAGTCACACAGAAACTTTTACGAGCGCTTCTAACATTAGGCAAAATGAAGTTTCCATAACCCAGTCCAAACTATGGCCCGTGGGCCAAATACAGCCCTCAGACACATTTTTCTTGGCCCTCAGGCTTCCAGGTGAATTGGCCCAAATTACCCTGAGCAGAACTTTTGACTGCAAGTTTTTTGAAAATCTACCTTGATAAGACAATATTTAATATTTATTGTGTGGTTTTAAGATAAGATAAGATAAGACAAGAATTTATTGATCTCACACAGGAGAAATTCAGTTGCCACATTAGCTCCAGGCAGTTAAGTGCAAAAGAAAGGTAAAACCAAAAAGTACATATAGACAAGATAGTAATAATAATAATAATAATAAAATAATAATAATAATTATAATAATAAGTAAATAAGAAAATAGTAGAAAAAATTGCACATTTAGACTATATAGTGGAGTTATATAGTTTGAGGACTATATAACTGATAGCTCAGACTAGACTGATAGCTCATTCTAATGTGTTAAACATGCATATTTCAATTATTGACTGTCCTGAGCACCAGTCTGTGGCCCTCGATCGGCCCTCTGCTTGGTCTGTGTTTAGATATGTGGCTCTTGGTGAAAAAAGTTTGGACACCCCTGCCATAACCTCTCAGATTATAAATGTTCTCTTTAAGAGCAAAACATTTTTGCAAAATTTTTTTGCAATTGTTTATTAAATGCTTTAAAAAGCATAACCACTGTAGAATATTTTACAAGGTCATAATAACTGAGTAAAAAGATCATGAGTGTGTTGTGTTGTGAATGATCCGCACGGATTACAGAAGAAATAGTGGATTAATTGAACATTGGTAATTATTACCCCAAACTTCAACACAGTATATAAAATAGGGAAGAATTAAAGAACAATATAATGAGTTATATAGAATTCGAAGTGCATTGTGATCAAGGTTATGCTTAGCTTTATTTATAATTGAGAGGCTTTTGGCTATTTTTGTTTTTATGTGCCTGATGTGACCTTGTAGTTACTCTGGTTTTCTTCACAAATAAAAGGACTTCGCGCTCCGTACTAATCATCATGTGTGTCAGTATTTATTGTCTTTATCCTCAACTTCATTAACACCATGAAAACTTAAGTAAAGACAGAGAAAATGGCTCATCTTTACATATATTACCTTTAAATAAATACAGAATACGAAACAACATATTTACAACATAGTTACCAGCGGTACTTAGGTCGCATTTCTTAAAGTTTTGTGTATTTTTTTTACACTTTCCTGCTTTCTCTCTTTCACGGCGACTCCTTTTCTCCATTTACTTCCAGGCAAAGTAAAAGTCACATGAAAAGGTAAATATTTGTACAAATAAAATGTATAAAAATGAACAACAGTGGTGTTCTGACACGTCTTAACATCCAAACAAAGAATATCCCTTGTCTTAACTAAACGATTTTAAAGGAAAGCAATAAAATGAGCCACAAATCTGGATTTATTTTTATTGGTTACAACACTTTTGGGATTGCTCAATGATCAGATCTCTCAATTAGAAATATTTTAATAACAGACATTGTATTTATTTTGCTGATCAAACCCAAAATGAAAAAACCATCGCACCTTTCAGACATTATAACGTCTTTATTACGAAGTCTCTGATAATCCCATGTGAAACGCCTGGACCACGGCCGGTTTCTTTGCGATTTCTCGTGGAGTTGTTCCCGTTGAATCTGGAGAGTTTTTCAGTCCGAGCTGGAGCAGAGCGGTCACTGCTTCGGCGTGTTGACCGATGGACGCCATGTGAAGAGCTATAACGCAGAGGAATAAATACATTAAACATAATTTGACAGATTCAATATTCGTTCTAATTCGGACTTGGTTTGGTAGGAAAGTTTCTGAGGTAAAAATGCATCATACTGTAGTTTTGTGCAAAAAAGAAAGTTACAAAAATACAGAAAGTAGTGCTGAATTCTAAAACGTTCTAAAGCAGAATCCGTCATCAACTCCAGCCAAAACAGAGTTTACGCACAAAGAAGGCATTTTTCTGACAGTTTAAACCTTAAAGAAATATTAACGTTTTTTTTACAATCTGAACCTTATTTCGGTAATAAAACAAGTTGTTTTACTCACCCATAGCACTTTGGTGTCATATGGAGATGTTTCGTAGATTTCGTAGATCGCCTGCCCCAAGCACTCACGTTCACGGATATTGCTAAACTACAACATCTACGAAACTGCTCCAAATGACACCAAAGTAGTATGGGTGAGTAAAACAACTTGTTTTATTACCGAAATAAGGCTCAGTTTGTAAAAAAACGTCTCTAAGGGAGCACCCAGCCACTCTGTGGAGGAAACTAATTTCGTCCGCTTGTATCCGCGATCTCGCCCTTTCGGTCATTATCCAGAGCTCATGACCATAGGTGAGGAGAGCTTTGCCTTTCGGCTCAGCTCCCTCTTCACCACAACGGTCCGGTACAGCGACCGCATCACTGTCGACGCTGCACCGATCCGTCAATCTCACGCTCCATCCTCCCCTCACTCATGAACAAGACCCAGAGATACTCGAACTCCTCCACCTGAGGCAAGGTGGGTGGAGATAATAATACAAATAAATATATATAAATCTAAAATGTTTGGTCGCAGCTTTTGGCATTGCATTTTTAAGTATCACAGATGAATCTTTGAAAAATCTCACCAGTTCTTCCCTTTGCGTCTTGTCTTTGGAGATCAGCTCCTAACTCTTGCAGCGTTAATATCGTGGAGACATGGCCTTCCTGACGACATACAACAGTAAAGCAATATAATTAGCCATTAATTAGTGGTTATATTTGGCTTTTCTTTTATAGAAATGCATCAATACAGCTTTTTAGGATCAATACTAATGCTTGTTTTAGCATTCAGAGCAAACAGACCAGTAAATGTATTTTTATCCTAAAAGGTGCACTACGTAACTTTTCTGGTTCTATAGAGATGTTACGGCCTTGTGTTGAATGCTGCACAGTATGGCATTAAACTCATCTATCTCCATGGAGACAAGGTCAGCTCTGCGGAGAGGTGACCCTGCTCACAGCAAGTGCTTCTCAAGGTGTTTTTGAGCAATAAAACACACAAGGATTAGAATAAATGGTAGATAACTAATGCCATAATGCGGGATATTCCAGACAAAGCAATGACAACTCCATGGAGACAAGCATGTAGCTGACTTTCCACCACCAAAGTTACCTAGTGCAGCTTTAAATTTGTGACTAGTTTTTCAATCAACGTTGATTCGTGTAAAATTGAGGGAGACCGACCTTAACAGCGTAGTGTAGTGCCGTGAGCTGGAGGCTGGTGGCGCTCTCGTTCACATCCACGTTCAGCTCCTTCACTAAAAACCTTAAAGCTTCATTCTGTCCCGTTACTGCCACCTGGTGGAGTGGCTGAGCTCCCAGTCTGTCCACGGCTGTAGGACACGCCTGCGGGAAGGGGAACAGGATTAGAAAACGGTGGTGTCCAAAGGGACGTCGCCGTGAAAATCGCTCCTCCCGTGGATAGAACCGCTTTTTTCAGACACAGAGCAGAAGTGAATTCTTGGTTTGGGATCAGCTCCACAAATATTCATATTATTATCAAATTAATCTCACAGTTTAAACTTCTTTCAGCTGAAAACAATCGCGTCTTTGGGGCTGAATTATGGGTATGAAGCTATTGTGAAAAAACTGCAGCGAGAATGTGACTCTAATGTAAAAATAAAGCTCAGATTAAAGTCTAAACTTGAGTAACCGAGCTTCAGACAGAGTAGAGCCTACAGTTAGCATCATGCCCCATGGAATGTTGATGGAAGTATCCGTTAGGGCTGGGTATCATTAAGAAGTTGCTGATACATAGTGTTGTAGTCAAGACCGCACTAATCGAGTCCAAGACCTGTCCAAGACCAAGACTTTTTAAAGGCTGAGCCCGAGACAAGACCAAGACCACAGTCCCTCGTTACCAAATCAAGACCAACTTCTTAACTAATTCAACTAATTTTTGACATTTATTTGTATTTTACAGTTATTTTGGCACATACAGTGGTACCTCACCTTACGAAAGACCCTACATACGAAAAATCCAAGTTACGAAACGCCTTCACGTAAAATTTTGGTCTCTAGATACGAAAGAAAATTCAAGTTACGAAACGCGAAATCTCAAAAATTCAAATAATGCGCGCTCAGATGCACGCCCCGCTGTTATCCCCGCTCAGATTTTCAACAAAATGTATTAAATAGTATAGCGTGGGGGGAGACACGACTCCGGAAGCAGCGCGGAGACATGAACACACAGCGCGAGGAGCACGGCACCGCGCAAGGAGCACGGCACCGCGCAAGGAGCACAGCACGGCACCGCGCAAGGAGCACAGCATGGCACCGCGCGAGGAGCGAGGAGCACGGCACCGCGCGAGGAGCGAGGAGCACAGCACCGTGCGAGGAGCACGGCACCGCGCAAGGAGCACGACACTGCGCGAGGAGCACGGCACCGGCTCGTTTGTGGCTCGGGCCACAAACCAGCCAGTGCGAGGAGAACACACCGCGCGAGGAGCACCCCTAGTCCTGGTCTGCACGACCAGCACCGGGGCTGCGAGCACGAGATAGAACTGCGGCGCCCGGACCTCGTCCTCTGGAGCCTGAGCCACAAACCAGTCGCACGAAACTAGCAAAGAGCGGCACGTGGTAGTTTAATCCTGGTTTAGTCCAGGTCTAGACCTGGTCCAGTCCTGGTTTAGTCCAGGTCCAGTCCAGGTTTAGACCTGGTCTAGACCTGGTTTAGTTCTGGTCTAGACCTGGTTTAGTCCATGTTTAGTTCTGGTCTCGTCTCTTAGCCAATCAGGACGCAGAACCAATGTTACACTATAAAAAAAAACAACCTTGGAACGAATCAGGCCTTTTCCATTGAAATAACTACTCAACTTACGAAAAATCCACGTTACGAAACCACTTCTGAAACAAATTAATTTCGTAAGGTGAGGTACCACTGTATATATCAATGTTTTTTTAATAAATCTATCTCAATTTGATCTGATTAATATTCATTTAATCTTAAAATAAGCTGAGCAAACTGTACTTCACTTAAACACTCTGTGCCCCTCTTTCAGACCCTCACCCACAGTTTGAGAACCCATTCTTTAAGAGAACTACTGACACTTAAAACTGGGTAATAGATTTTGAACCTGTTTTTTCAGATTCCAAACTGGAGTTACATTCTCTTCTGATTTTGCAGTGGTATTTACCTCTGCACATTTACCAAACGCATGTCGTGACAAACAGATGGATTTGTGCACGTTTATTAGGCAAAATTCAACCACATGTCGCTGTTCACCTGCTCTGTGCTGTAGACCTGCTCTGTGCTGTAGACCTGCTCTGTGCTGTACACCTGCTCTGTGCTGTACACCTGCTTTGTGCTGTAGGCCTGCTTTGTGCTGTAGGCCTGCTGTGCAAACACTGTAACATAAATTTAGATTCTTTTTTGTTTCACATTTCGTCTTGCTCCTCTAATCAGCGCACAGTGAGGAGGCAGCCAGTGGACACACTGACGTGAGGCGGACGGACAGGTTGGATGTTTAACTTGCCCTGTGATACACGCTGGAGGTCACACGTTGTTGTGGACAAACTGCACGCTGGGGGAGATTACTGCGCAGTGTCTGCGAGCTCCAGACGAGCCAAAGGCTGCAGAGAGACGCACCGCGCTCCCGCACACTGGTACAAGTTTAATGAGGCAGTGGCCGTAATATGATATGATCCCAATTGTCGAGTGTCAGACCTCGAGTCCGAGACAAGACCGAGTCCAAACGCCTTCAAGTCCAAGACAAGACCGAGTCCAAGTGCTTTCAAGACCGAGACAAGACCGAGTCCAAACGCCTTCAAGTCCGAGACAAGACCGAGTCCAAGTGCCTTCAAAACCGAGACAAGACCGAGTCCAAGGCCTTCAAAACCAAGACAAGACCGAGTCCAAGGGCCTTCAAAACCAAGACAAGACCGAGTCCAAACGCCTTCAAGTCCAAAACAAGACCGAGTCCAAGTGCCTTCAACACCAAGACAAAACCGAGTCCAAACGCCTTCAAGTCCGAGACAAACGCCTTCAAGACAAGACCAAGTCCAAATGCCTTCAAGTCCGAGACAAGACAGAGTCCAAATGAGACCAAGACCGACACAACAACATTACCAATATGATACATTCCTCAATAGAGTTCACTTTCAATTTGGTACGATATATTTCAAATCTATTCGATACGGTTTAATAAAAAATAAAGGCTAAATCATGGGTGTGATACTAAAAGTCTTTGTTAAACCACGTCTTGTGCAAAGTTCATATGAAACACAAACATTTTACTCATCTAAACAGTGAAAATGTCAAATATGTCACATAAATGAGTTTCCTTCCTCTAAACAAGCAACAAAACTGTAGCGCTGTAACAAAATAATTTAGTAAAATATACCAAAACATACTCTTGGCGATATATTGATGGAGCAGCCCCTGATATCGATACCGTATCATCACATTAAAAAATACAAAATAATATTACGATATTTTCGCACACCTAGTATCAGTTGGACATCCATGTTTTTATTTAATTGCTCATCCATATTTGTGAAGCAGTTTGTTTTTACCTGGTGCTTTTCTAACAGAAGTTTAGCCACTGAGATGTGTCCATTTCTCAGAGCGTCCATGAGCGGAGTGACCCCACAGCTGTCCCTCTGGTCCGGCCTGTACTCACACCTGCAGCAAAGAAAACAGAAAACTAACATGAGAGGAGTTTAAATAATGACTTTTGTTTTTGAAATTCCATAAACTTGACACTTTCCACACATTCGAGGTGAACGTGTTCAAATCAAATATAACTTTAACGGTAATACTTTGTTCCTTCAACCAACTTTCTCTTACCTTTCCAACAATATTCTGACCACTTCTTCACAACCGTGCAGAGCTGGAAAGAAACGCACATTACCAAGAAGACCATTATGTGTATGTTTGTAACACAATAAAAAAAATAGATTTAATTATTTTTCTTTAATATTAATGACCCTCTGGATACGGTGCTTGTGTGTCTGTTCAAACTAGGTATATTTGCAGCTTTCTGGTTAAAAACACGTTCCAGTAGCAGTGTTGTACCTGAACGCGTTCACTGAACGATAGTTCATGAACGCGTTCATATTTTGGGCGAACGTGAACGTGAACTGAACGCACTGTATTACTGCCTGATGAACGAACTGTGAACGAGTTCATTCTGGTGTCTGTGAATGACACGTGCTATCTATTTAACTTCTTTCATTAGGGTCTCAGATTTCGGTAGTGTTCCGGGCGAAAACCCGCAGGAAAACATTTAATTTGGCAACAACACCAGCGTCGCATCGCCGCATGCGTCATCGAAGCAAGACAGAACAAAAAAAGGCAGCATGCAGACATGGAGATGACTGTAGCAAGTGGGAGCAGCAAGGATTCGTCATATGAACATTTCAAAGAGCTCTATGACAAGGTCGGTGAGGAAGGGAATAACCTCACATTTATGTACAAACTTTGCCCGCCGGCTTTCAAGAAGAAAATCCGCACTTCAGTCACATCAACAGCAAACTTAAAACGACACACTGAACTGAAGCACCCGGCTAGCCTGTTTGTCTTTAAAGGGAAAGTGTGTAAGATTTTTACCCGTTAATTACCGAAATTGAAGATACCCATTCAAAAATACATTGTTTTTCAAGCCTTTTCACTTCCATCATGAAATCAAAGTATTCTTTTGGACTTTGATATAGTCACATAAAAGGGGGATCTTCCCCATATAGAGGCAGCCATTTTGAATACGAGAGCCGCAGAAGGACATTTGGGCTCCGCCTTCGCCTTCGGCAAGACTCATGGTAGCACCGGAGGCAAAGCAGGCGGAGCGCTCGGCGCGCTCCGCAAGAGAGGAGAGAGGGAGAGAGGTGCGGGTGGGGTGGGGGGAGGCTCGTGGCTTTGGGTAAACAACAAGCATCCTGCTGTATCACACGTCATAATGGATCTAACACGTGTTTTGGACTAAATTGTTTTACTGGATTTTATTCGCTGGATCCTTACGGACATATTGATACCAAGCGTGGTATCATGTGGTGAAATACAGAGTTTGACCTGTGCAAGGCCTTCAAAGGTAAGCAAAGTAACAAACCTTGTTTTGTGCTTTTCTGTATAAAAGCCCCATGTGCTCAGGGAGTGATTGTTGTGCCGGAAATGAATTGCATAGTCAAAAAGAGGAGACTGTAAGGTTTCATTTGATATGTAGATTATCATGTTACACGATCGGGAATGTGTGCTTTCATGCGAAAAGAAAAAAAAAACTGAACGGGAGACCGCGTTTTATTAATACCGTTGTTGTCGGCCGGGTGTGCGGCGGGTGCGCGCGCGGAGCTGTCCGCTACGGCATGTCCGGGTGACCCTCGAGGTTTGCCGTAGCTAAAGCAGGAAGTGCATAGCCACTATCCACCTATGCGCCACGAATCCTACACACTGGACCTTTAATAATAAAAAAAGACCATCCAAGCAAGTCGCAAGTTTTCCCTCATGTTTTTTGAGAATATACTGTAGGGGTGAGAGTTGCAGCTGCTACTAGTGTGGACTGAACAGACAGCAACAATAGGGAAATCCTGTTGCCTAAATGTTATTGTGACCCTGGTTGGATAAGGATGCAAAATTGGATATGAAGATGGAATCTAACACATGGTTTGATTGATAACAGGAGAAGTTAAATTTGTCAACTGGACAAAGTTTGTTTGGTTGAAAACGTTTCGCCGCTCATCCGAGAGGCTTCGTCAGCTCTAATAAGAATACTGGTAAGACACTTGCTTATATCTTGCTGTAGGGAGGAGCTACCTAGCTAACTACTTTCCGGAACTATCTCATTGGTTTCCGTCTTTTGTTTCTCTGGCGTCTAGCTAACGATCCCTATTCATCCCTACATGCCTGTTTTTCACACCTCTGGCCCTGACCTGGCTAGCCCTATTGTTTCCCTGTTTGCTTGATCTACGCTTAAGAATGGAATTGTAGATGGGATGCAAATTATGTCTGACTCCACCATTTCTGTTCAGAGAAGGATTCTCTTTTTTGACAAAAATAGCCTCTTTAACTCCCCTCTCAAACCAATTCTTTTCCCTGGCTAAGATCTGAACCTCACTGTCCTCAAATGAATGACCCGTGGCTTCTAGGTGAAGATATACGGCAGAAGACGGTCCACTCTGGCACGCCCGTCTGTGTTGGTACATCCTCTTGTGAAGTGGCTGCTTGGTTTCTCCAATATAGCGCTCACTGCAGTCTTCACTACACTGAATGGAGTAGACCACATTGCTTTGTTTGTGGCTCGGTGTTTTGTCCTTTGGGTGGACGAGTTTTTGTCTTAAAGTGTTTGTGGGTTTGAAATAAACTGGGATTTCATATTGTCTGAAAATCCTCTGTAGTTTTTCCGACACGCCGGCCAGGTACGGAATCGCTACCCCTTTCCTCCTGGGTTCGGATTCTCTATTACCTTGTTTCTTGCCCTTGTCTCTCTTGGTTTTGTTAACAGAGACGGAAACCAATGAGATAGTTCCGGAAAGTAGTTAGCTAGGTAGCTCCTCCCTACAGCAAGATATAAGCAAGTGTCTTACCAGTATTCTTATTAGAGCTGACGAAGCCTCTCGGATGAGCGGCGAAACGTTTTCAACCAAACAAACTTTGTCCAGTTGACAAATTGAACTTCTCCTGTTATCATGGATTCTACCTGGACGACTGAGGGACTTTTCACACATGGTTTGATTGTTAAAACTGATATAATAATTGCTGTCTATGGTTCTATATGGGCTTTGGCAATGATATTGAAAAATAATAGCTCGCAGCAAAGTATTGGGGAAAAAAAGAGGCCGAAAAGAACTATGAATTAGTTCATTTTTTTGGAACTATGAACGAACTAGTTCATTTTGAAATGTGTGAACTGAACTTTGAACTAGTTCATGTAGAAAATGAACTTTCCCAACACTGCCGGGGTGGAGTTTCATGTGTTGATACCTGTCATTAGGGCTGTGCAAAAATATTGAAATATTGATATATCGTATTGTCTAATTTGATGATACAGTATCAATATCGTGGGCTGCTGTATCGATATATTGTCATGAGTATTTTTATGTATATTTTACTCAATTATTTTGTGTAAGAGCTATAATTGTGTTGACATTTTCACTGTTTTGAGTAAAATGGGTTTTTTTTCATCTTAACTTTGCACAGACTTCGTGGTTTCATAAAGACTTTTGGTATCACAGCCATAATTTAGCCTTTGTTTTTCACTGAACCATTTCAAATCAATTTGAAAACTATCGTATTGAAAGGTGTTGAATCGAAAGTGCACTGTATTGAAAAGCGTATCGTATCATGGCCTATTGACAACTTATGATAATGATACACAGGCCTAGCTGTTTGACCAATCATTAATGTCACTGTACCGAGACTGGCCTCGAGACTATTTTTTTCACAGTCTTAGTCTCGTCTCGGACTCGGTCTTGCCTCAGTCTTGAAGGCGGTTGGACTCGGTCTTGTCATGGACTCGAGGTCTGACGCTCATCGAGTGTGATCACATTTCATTACGGCCACTTCTGTCGCCAACAAACCCTAACTCACTGTAGCCTGTGGCTCGTTTGGAGCCCGCGGACACTGCACAGGTCACTACACACGGCCCCAGTGAGCGGCTTGTCCGCAACAGCGTGTGTCCTCGACTCAGGGCAGGTTCAACTTTTTAGAACATGATCGTACCTGTCCACCTGCCTCACCTCAGCGCGCCGCCCCTCACCTTTTCACGCCCCGCGTACAGCGCACACCGGCTCCCTACTCAGTGTGCGCTCATTAGAAGAGCAAGACAAAACGCAAAGCAAAAACTAGGGATGCACGATATATCGGCATTAACATCGGTATCACCGATATTGCCCAAATTTTTAACATATCGGTATCGGCCCGATGTGTAAAAGTGGGCCGATATTAACACAATGAACACAATGTTACACAATTAAAAAAAAAAAAAAATCAGGAGTCAAAACACGTTTTGAAAATAAAAGAAAACATAAAAAAAATTCATTTTGCATGATTTTCAGTCTGTATAAAATGTTATCTCAGAATTAAAAGTAAATAAATATCGGTATCGGCCGATATCAGCAACATTAATATCGGATATCGGCATCAGCCAAAATTTTCACATCGGTGCATCCTTAGCAAAAACAGATCTACATTTCTGCAGTGTCTGAGTAGAGGAGCCCTCCTGTGATAAGTGGGCTGAAGTTTACCTAAAAAAACGCACAAATCCATTTGTGTTTGTCACAATGGGCGTTTGGTTTGGTAATGTGCAGAGGCTGGTAAATAGGCCATCATCGCAAAACCGGTAAGAGAAAGTGACTCTAGTTAGGAACTTCCTACCCACTTCCTTCACTTTGAAGCAGTTTTCTGTAAAGAGCCAGTGGACGTTATCATAAACAAGGGGAAGACCCTCCTCGCTCTCTCCTTCAGACCTCCAGACCCTGACCCTCCTCCCTCCTCGCTCTCTCCTTTAGACCTCCAGACCCTGACCCTCCTCCCTCCTCGCTCTCTCCTTCAGACCTCCAGACCCAGACCCTCCTCGCTCTCTCCTTTAGACCTCCAGACCCTGACCCTCCTCCCTCCTCGCTCTCTCCTTCAGACCTCCAGACCCAGACCCTCCTCGCTCTCTCCTTTAGACCTCCAGACCCTGACCCTCCTCCCTCCTCGCTCTCTCCTTTAGACCTCCAGACCCAGACCCTCCTCCCTCCTCGCTCTCTCCTTCAGACCTCCAGACCCAGACCCTCCTCGCTCTCTCCTTCAGACCTCCAGACCCAGACCCTCCTCGCTCTCTCCTTTAGACCTCCAGACCCTGACCCTCCTCCCTCCTCACTCTCTCCTTTAGACCTCCAGACCCTGACCCTCCTCCCTCCTCGCTCTCTCCTTCAGACCTCCAGACCCAGACCCTCCTCGCTCTCTCCTTTAGACCTCCAGACCCTGGCCCTCCTCCCTCCTCGCTCTCTCCTTCAGACCTCCAGACCCTCCTCGCTCTCTCCTTTAGACCTCCAGACCCTGACCCTCCTCCCTCCTCGCTCTCTCCTTCAGACCTCCAGACCCAGACCCTCCTCGCTCTCTCCTTTAGACCTACAGACCCTGACCCTCCTCCCTCCTCGCTCTCTCCTTCAGACCTCCAGACCCAGACCCTCCTCCCTCCTCGCTCTCTCCTTTAGACCTCCAGACCCGCCTCGCTCTCTCCTTTAGACCTCCAGACCCTCCTTCCTCCTCGCTCTCTCCTTTAGACCTCCAGACCCTGACTCTCCTCGCTCTCTCCTTTAGACCTCCAGACCCTCCTTCCTCCTCGCTCTCTCCTTCAGTCCTCCAGACCCTGACCCTCCTCCCTCTCTCCTTCAGTCCTCCAGGTACTGTCCAGTCTGGTTCTATCTGAAATACGGTTGTGAGCGGAGTTTCGTGTTTAGACCCCGTACCTGCTGTGTGGAGTGGCGTGCGGCCGGTCTTGCTCTCTGTCCTCCACACCTGCTCTGAACGTCGGAGAAGCAGCAGCACCACCTCGGCGCTGCCTTCTCTGGCGGCCACGTGGAACGCGCTCCAGCCGTCCTTGTTCTTCAGGCTCAGGTCGGCCCCGTGACCCAGGAGCTGGTCAATCACAGGGAGGCTTCTACGGGTGCACGCCATCATCAGAGGCGTCCTGGAGCAGAAGACGAGATCAGGTGAGGCAGGACTTCGTTTCACTCGGGATGTAATCGACTACAGACATGCGCAACAATTAGTCGACTAAACAAAAGTGAGAGGCGGCTTTGGTAATAATCTCAAAATTATTTTAAGGTTACGTGAAATGGACTCCTGTGAGCTTTAAGTCATGTTCTAATGCAGTTACCACCTCAAAAACACACCTGGAGTTGTTCTGTTTCATTCACACGTTTGAGTAACCCTTTATTATTCGTCTGTCTACATCTCCAAAGCTCCAAACCCTCTGTTCCACCTTGTGATGTCATAAAGTGGTAGTTTAAGTGAACAGCTCCTTTTAGCTTTAGTTCAGGAGCGATTGGCAATTCCAGAGCTGAAGGTTTCCTAATGATTCTAGTGAAGGTGGAGTTTAAAAACGCAGCGGAGCGCTTCCACATGATTCATCACGTTCTAGAAACTGAGCTGGAGGACTCTTCGGAATTCTGCCAGATTGCAGATCTGCGGACCAGGTTTATGGTTCATATCTCTTTAATTGTGTGTATTTTTTATTTATTATTAGTGCTGTCAGGCAATTCAAAAATTAATCTAATTAATTACAGTATTTGTAATTAATTAATCTAATAAATCACATTTTAATATATTTTTTTAGGTGGTTTATTGTGCTCTCCCACAGTGCAAAGAAGGTGTCAAACGTGTGATTTATAGTGGGACAGTGAAAAGACTACAGACTTCCCCTTTAAAGGAAAAGTAATGTTTTTTTTACAATTTGAGCCTTATTTCGGTAATAAAACAAGTCGTTTTACTCACCCATAGCACTTTGGTGTCATATGGAATACTTCCAGAGATGTTTTAGATTTGCGGTTAGCCTAGCGCAACTTCTAGCCATAGCTCGGGGCATATAATATATTCCCCAAGCATGTAATATGCCCCGTGCGGGCTCCAAATAGCACAAACTCATAGAAGCCCGATGTCTTAGTCTACGATTTCGTTTGAAGCAAAAGTGGCCTGTAATCCAAGATTTATCCATAGTTTACAGCTTTGCGTTTCATGTTTGGGTCCCGGGAGCTGAGAGCACAATCCGCACATGCGCACTGGCCTCCTCATCTACTCGAAACTATGGCTAAATCTCGGATTACAGGCCACTTTTGCTTCAAACGAAATCATAGACTAAGACATCGGGCTTCTATGATTTGAAAAGTGCTAAAGTTTGTGTTATTTGGAGACCGCAAAGTAATGCCCCGAGCACTCAAGTTAACGGATACGCTACAACATAACTTCTACGAAACTGCTCAAAATGACACCAAACTGCTATGGGTGAGTAAAACTACTTGTTTTATTGCCGAAAGAAGGCTCAGATTGTAAAAAAACTTTACTTTTCCTTTAAGTCTTTGGTCGTTTTCACACCAGGAAAGTCTGATAGTTCACTTGCTTTGGTCCGGACCAAATTTTTTTTTATTTTTTGGCGCGGTTTGCTTTTACACTGCAGTTTTTTCCCCAAGTGGACCAACATCTGTAAACAAAACCACGTTTGCTGAGGTCACTCAGCCATTGGACAGAAATGAGCCGTGTCAAAACGCCATGTCCAAACACGTGAAGGAGGAGAATCATGGTGTTACGTGCTGTTTTCAATCTAGCCTTAGCAATATGGTTTGCTCAATTTTTACAGTTCACACAAATGTTTGAGCAGCATCGTGAGGTTTACACTATTTTACAATCAATTTCCAAACGACAAAGACACAGGGCAAGACGGCTACGGAGGACAGCGCTCATGTGTGCGCATCAAGTTCTGACTCTTGCTCTTCACACAAAATGTAAGTAAGCCTCGTAAGTTTTGTTTCATTTCCTTTCGTAAGCCTCGAGTTCCCATCATGCTCGACATAAGACGGGAGCTCGTTAAGTACAAAAAGCCAACTTGTGTCGGATCGAGTCCGGTCTGCATTCTCACCTCAAACGAACCGCACCAGGATTCAAATGGAACCGTGCCGAGACCGAGCTTTTTAGGTGGTCTCGGTTCACTTGTTTGCTCCGGATCGAGATTTTTGGTTTTTATTCACACCAGCCCAAAAGGTCCGAATCAAAGGAGCAAGCAAGTGTGCAGCCTTAGTCACGGCAGAACACGCTGGCGAGGTTATGGGGAACTGAAAAGGGTTCGGTGGAGCTGCAGATACGGAAACGGGCGTGCGCGTCTTCACGTGCTCTCCCCGGGGACAACGCTCCATCACATTTTTATAAATAAACTTGCCGTTCAAAGGCCCCGCACGCCAAATTTAAAATGCACGCGCACTGAATTGCCGCTCATAATTAATTGCGTTCATTTTTATAACGCGTTAATTTGCAGTGTAATTAATTAATCTAATTAACGCGTTAAACTGACAGCCCTATTTATTATTATTATGATTAAGAACTGCGAAACGTTTTCAATCTAAATAACGTTTGTCCAGTTGAGAAACTGAATTTCTCCTTTGCTTTTATTTTATTATTTTTATTTATTTATTTTTGTGTTATTTATGTGTGTCTGATTAAAGACAAATAACAAAAAGTAGACATTAAAGGTGTATTGTTTAACTTTTCTGGTGTTTTTCCTCCATGGCGATGTTATTGCTTTGTCTGGAATGTTTAACGTTCATGGAGGCTAAACCAGACCAAGATACAGGTCAGATCTGTGGAGAGGAGACCCCGCTCACAGTCAGAATCCCTGTTTTTCGAAGTATTTTTGAGCTGTAAACCCACTTGTAACTGAATTAACATAAAGTAGAGCTGTTTAATGTCACACTGCAGAACATTCCAGGCAGAGCAATGACGTATCCAAATGAAAAACTTTTCATTTAATGTTAAGAAATTATTATTAGAGAATCAGCAGTGTCAGGATTAAGAATGGTAACTGGTATGATATAATCTTAGTGAGATTTTATTGTAAAATTTTATCGTGTAATAATTGGTCATTTGTAGCGTGAGTGTGTATTGATTGATTATTAATTATATTGCTTAAATTTTATATTGTAATTCTCACCTGCTCAGGGACTACAAATGGAAACTAGCTTCAGCTATAATCTGGTGTGAAGCATCTTTAATGTTTTTGCACATTGTCCCTGTCAAATAAACTAATAAAAGAAAAGAAAGAAAGAAATCAGGTATATCCCCGGATTAAACCAGGTCTATCCCAGGACTAAACAAGGTCTATGCCAGGACTAAACCAGGCCTAACCCAGGACTAAAGTGTGTGAGTGTGTATTGATTGATTATTGATTATATTGCTTACATTTTATATTGTAATTCTCACCTGTTCAGGGACTACAGATGGAAACTAGCTTCAGCTATAATCTGGTGTAAAGCATCTTTAATGTTTTTTGCACCGTGTCCACGTCAAATAAACTAATAAAAGAAAGAGAGAAACAAGCAGGTGAAGGACCCCTAACGAAAAAGTTACACAATGCACTTTTAACAAAACGTATTTTTAGCGGTAGTTAGCAGTTAGCAGTTAGCCCACTAGATGGAGTTCACGTACTGCCGTTTCGTGAGCCTCATTTAATCTTCAAAGTTACACTAAAACAAAAATACTGACAAAATATCTGTAAAAATTCAACTTATCTTAATTTGTGCTATTAAAAAAAAAACAACAACAACAATTACAGTGCAAAAAGAACTCTCCTTCGAGCCGGATTCGAACCAGCGACCTAAGGATTACCATGTATCCGCTACAGTCCTCCGCTCTACCAACTGAGCTATCGAAGGGAGCTTACATAGAGTGGTCCGCATTTCATTTTCATATCTAAGATAACACTTTACGTGTATAAATATGATTAAATCTCGTGTTACCAGTCCGCTTTCTTCAAACTGTCCACTTTGGCTCCGTTTTCGAGCAAAAACGTCACGCATTCGAGGTTTCCCATGGACGCAGCCTCGTGGAGTGGCCTCTTGTAATCGTTATTGTAAACTTCCACGTGCACACCCAGTTCATGGAGGTAATGAACGACGCGTAAATGCCCGTGTCTCGCCGCGTAGTGCATCAAAGTGTCCCCGGATCGTCCGAAATGTTTGTGGATCACGATCTGCGCCGATCCGCCGTCCAGCGAGCCGATGCGTTTCTCCAAAGACACGAGATCGCCCTCCTGAGTCAGCTTCACCAGCGATTTCAACGCGTTTTCGTCCATTACGGGAGTTAAATCTTGCGTAAAATCTAAGTTCGTGTTTTCCCGGATAGCTGCATGAGAGTTTTAAAGCTTTGCAGCGAAGTAGGACGTGCTTTCAGCGAAGTGTTTACGTGTGGTGTCGATCGCGCACACGTCACGTCAAGATGGCCAACCAAAAACTAACCATGGATCTATAAAAAAAAAAAAAAAAAAAAAAAAAAAAATAATAATAATAATAATAATAATAATAATAATAATAATAAAGATATATTAACATATGTTAATGTTAATGACAGAAGACTTCAAGGTGGAGGTGGGACTACATCAAGGATCAGCTCTGAGCCCCTTCTTGTTTGCTCTGGTGATGGACAGATTAACAGATGAGGTCAGACAGGAGTCGCCATGGACGATGATGTTTGCAGATGACATTGTGATCTGCAGTGAGAGTAGGCAGCAACTAGAAGAAAATCTAGAGAGGTGGAGGTTCGCATTAGAGAGAAGAGGGATGAAGGTCAGTCGTAGCAAGACAGAGTACATGTGTGTAAATGATAGGGAGAACAGTGGAACAGTGAAGTTACAAGGAGCAGAGGTGGTGAAGGTGGAGGATTTTAGATACTTAGGATCATCTGTTCAGAGCAGTGGAGACTGTGGAAGAGAGGTGAAGAATAGAGTGAAGGCAGGATGGAACAGCTGGAGAAAAGTGTCAGATGTGATCTGCAATAGAAGAGTGCCAGCTAGGGTGAAGGGAAAGGTTTACAGGACAGTTGTGAGACCAGCCATGATGTATGGATTAGAAACACTTGCAATAGGCAGAAGACAAGAGGCAGAGCTGCAGATAGCAGAGTTAAAGATGCTCAGATTCTCTTTAGGAGTGACAAGGATGGACAGGATCAGGAATGAGGTCATCAGAGGGACAACACAGACAGGAAGGTTTGGAGAAAAAGCTGGAGAAGCCAGATTGAGATGGTTTGGACATGTTCAGAGGAGGGACAGTGGATATATTGGTAGAAGAATGTTAGAGATGGAGCTACCAGGTAGGAGACAAAGAGGAAGACCAAAGAGGAGATTTATGGACGCAGTGAGGGAGGACATGGAGGTAGTTGGAGCCAGAGTAGAAGATACAGAAAACAGGGCGAGATGGAAAAAGTTGATTCGCTGTGGCAACTCCTGAAAAAGGGACAAGCCGAAAGGAGAAGAAGAACATATGTTAATATATATTTTTATTTGTGAAGTTGGATTCCTCATTTGACTAAAACAAAACTTAAGATTGTTATATTTAACATTTTACACACACACACAAAAAAAAAAAAAACATTCATTTTCCATTTCCTATGACAAGTTGAATTCCTCTTGTGACTAAAACACACTGAAGATAGTTATATTTAAGATTTTACAAAAAAATAAACTAAAATAACCATTCATTTTCCAGTTTGGTTATTTTTTAGGTTAAGATTTTTACTTCCCGGTTGTAAATCATGACGTCACACTGGGGGATTATGTTATTGTTACCTAGCAACCATGTTAAAACTCCTCTAATGTCACAGAAATTATGAAAAAAAAAAAACACATTAACAGGGCTCTCAAGTTTTGAGCGGGGGGGGGGTGAACAATTTTTCCCAAGGAACGGGGGGGGGGGGGGCTTGAATTGCGTGAGAAATGCCACGTGAGCGTGTGAACGCGTCGAATTGTCTCTCTCAATGCGTGAGACTTGAGAGCCCTGCTGTAAATGTTTGTCTAAAGAGCAAACTTAAACTACAAAGCAACTAATGAGAGTTATATAAATGAAGTTATTACCTGATGGTTCTCCGTTTGTTTTATCATCACCGCAGTGTGCGCTTAGCAGCTGAAACTACACTCTACAGTCTGCCCAACAACAGAACAATCTATTTTCTGATTGGCTGATTTTTTTCCGGGTAGCGGGACGGGGAGGAGGGGGAGAGTTTTTTTTCACTGAAAACGTGCGGTGCCTGCATAAACTGAGCCACACAGACCGATTTTCTGGGCACAAAAAAAAAAAAATCAGCGTGAGAAATGCACGTGTGGCGTGTGAGCGTGTGAACACGTCGAATTGCGTGTGTCACACTCTCAATGCGTGAGACTTGAGAGCCCTGAATTAATTTTGTAAACTGCGTTGAACTTTTGGACAGTGTGGAACTGCCTAAAATACTTTACTTCCTGTAATTTTCAACATATATTTCGACTTTTCTTCACAAACTGCTCCTTGATTTGTGTAAAACTATAATTTACATTTACACCAACTTAATAAGTACAAATTAGAGAATCATTAAAAATCTGCCATACGCTCTTGAAGTTATAATGTAATGTGGAAATAAGACTACCGTATTTTTCGGACTATAAGTCGTTTTTTCATGGTTTGTTTGGTTCTGCGACTTATACTCCGGAGTGACTTATATATTTTCACAAGCCTTGAGTGCCCTCTCGTGGCTTGACTTGAAAACTACCGCTACCGCTATATATTTGTATTGTATTTGTTTATACTCTTTATTACATATTATTGGGTCATTCCAGAATTGGAGGACATTTTGGCTTTAAAATTATTGAAAAATAAACCTTCACTTTTCTGATTTTCTGCTACATATTCATCAATAATAGGTAATAAACTATCAAATGCTTGATTAGCTCAGCTGACGGTCAATGGTAAAATTTTTATTATATGATTTTTATGGTTTATTTATTTATTTACTCTAATCACAGTAACAGCGTTGCAGGTAACAGGGTTGCAAAATCGCGCTAATGTTAGCTTTATCTCAGGAATAGAAGCTAGCTGTTTAGCTAGCTGTTATTACTAATCAAGAGGAAAAACTTATTTTTGCAAATACGTAAAGGAAAAAAAAATAATTGTCTTATTCTGATCATTTGCATAACAGGGTTGCATGAGGCAGAGTGAGACATTCAATCAAGGCTAACGATGTTATAAAAATATGAAAAATAGAAGAGAAGATAAACCTTTGCTCTGCCCATTCTTTTGGAAAACTGTTTGATGATGTCAAGTCCAGGGGATCATGTGGTTTTGCTTTCTTCTTCTTCTACCAGGCTAAAAATGTTCTGGTAACAGGGTTGTGTGCATGTTGTGGGACACATGTTCCATGAATAATAATAATTATTTGAAATATTATTTCTATTAAAACAAATGTTCCCACAGTTACAAGAGATGGCAACGAAACAAATAATGCAAAAAACAAGAAATTTCAATTCAATTTTAACTGTTTTATTTGAGATTCAATTTGGCCATTAGAGGGATGGGACAAGAGGAAAATGGCATTTTGGGGGTACCCCAGACTTATTTGGTATTTTAAAAACTATTTTCAAGCATTCTTTTCTCTTAGTTTTTTAGATTTGGTCTCAGGACAAGTAAATTCACTCAGAAACTGTATGTTTTAGTATTTTGTATGTGGATTATTTAATATTTGATGGGTGGGATGTAAAATGTCCTCTAATTCTGGAATGACCCTATTATTATATTGTTTACTTCTTCCCCTGCACTTTTTGCAACACTTTTTTTTACCATGTACTATTATTGCAGTTATTAGTATTTCTCGACTATCTTAGCGAGTCAACGGTTCTTCTGATCCTAAACATTTCATTTCATTGTTGACCTTGTGTTGATTCTGCATATATGACAAATAAACAATCTTGAAATCTTGAATCTTGAATATTAAAATTGCACCCTCTAGTGACAGCCACGAGAGGGCGCTGTGGGCTTGTGTGCCAGTATCTGCTACACTATTACTTCTGTACTACTGAAAATGTAAACAACCTTAAAAGGACAACTGAGAAGACTGAACACAAATGGCCCCAAAAAGAAAATCATATTCTGCAGATTACGAGCTGCAAGTAGTGAAATACGCAGCCGAAAATGGTAATCGAGCAGCCGAAAGAAAGTTTGGTGTGAGCGAGAAACTTGTGAGGGACTGGAGAAAAGTGGAGGATACTCTAAGTGAGGCCCCGTTTACACATACCCGGGTATTTGTAAAAACTGAGACTTTAAATTATTTTTTTTAGTGTATGAACATTGTGTTGTGCGTCCTGATTGTCTTCTTCTCCGTGTCTCCTGTTCAGTACAGAATGTTCAGTTTGACACATTTATATAGACCCGGGGGGGCTCCGGGAGTCCCGCTGGATGCACGAGGAGCCGAGACATGAGTCACTGGATCTGTAGGAAGTCCAGACCGGGACTAAGACATGAGGACCACACCGGGACTAGACCGGGACCAGACCGGGACTAAGACATGAGGACCAGACCGGGACCAGACCGGGACTAAGACATGAGGACCAGACCGGGACTAGACTGGAACTAGACCAGGACTAGATCAAGACTAAATGTGGACTAAACCAGGTCTAAACCAGGTCTAAACCAGGTCTAAACCTGGACTAAACCAGGACTAGACCAGGTCTAAACCAGGATTAAACCACCACATGCGGCTTTTTGCCTTGTGTTCGCTTCAACTGTGTCGTTGGACGCGGTCCCGAGGGGGAGGCACGGTCCGGGCGCTGCCGGCCTCGGTCTCGTGCTCGCAGCCCCGGGTGGGACGCACGGCCTCGCACCGGTCATGCTGCTCACGGATTTGACCACAATGAGCGGGTGTACGTGTCTGCGCGCACACTTCTCCGGTCCTAGGACTAGACCAGGTCTAAACCAGGACGAAACCAGGACTAGACCAGGTCTAAACCAGGATTAAACCTTGTTTCGTGACCACAATCAGCGGGTGCACGTGTCCACGCGCACCCCCACCCCCCCCCCACACACACACACACACACTTCACTATTAATACATTTTGTTGAAAATCTACGAAAGTTTGAGTGTTTAAACAAGAGAGAAACGTGAGAAAACGTTAATACCAGTCTGAGAAAAGTGTATAATGTGTGTGGTGAGGCATTTACAGCCTTAAAACATGTAGAATAATTGTAAAATATAAAGGTTAGAGGTTAGAGGTTCAGATCTTAGCCAGGGAAAAGAACTGGTTTGAGAGGGGAGTTAAAGAGGCCATTTTTGTCAAAAAAGAGAATCCTTCGTGAAACAGATATGGGGGAGTTAGACATAACTTGTCTCCCATTTATAATTCCATTCTCAAACCAAGTCAAAACAGACAAAAGAAACATTAGGGCAGACAAGTCAGGGCCAGAGGTGTGGAGACGGTCATTAGGGTGAATAGGTATGTTAAACTAGACGTCAGAGAAATTTGAAAAACAAAAGAAAGAAATTAGTTGAGATAGTTTCAGAACTATTTCAGTGTAGTGAGCTCCTCCCTGCAGCTAGATATAAACAGGGTCTAACCAGCACTAGAACCAGAACTGACGAAGCCTCTCGGATGAGCGGCGAAACATTTTCGACCAAACAAACTTTGTCTAGTTGACAAATTGAATTTCTCCTTTTATCATGGATCCTACCTGGACGACTGAGGGACTCTTCACACATGTAAAATATAAAGTTGTCCTACTTCGCGGATTTCACTTATTACGGGTTATTTCTGGAACCTAACCCTGCGATAAACGAGGGACCACTGTACACACAAACAGATTTTTCCTCTGAAAATCGGCTGTGAGCTGGAGACATTTGTCACAGTGAGGGACAGGAGGACACTGGACAAACTGCTCTCCATCATGGACACTCCTGCTCACCCACTGCACCAGACCATAGAGGGACAGATAATACTCCCTACAACTGTACAACAACTCACCTTTATGTAACAGATAATACTCCCTACAACTGTACAACAACTCACCTTTATGTAACAGATAATACTCCCTACAACTGTACAACTCACCTTATGTAACAGATAACAGACAACTGTACACAGCAGACCCAGAAGTCATGAAAATGTAAAACTATTATCACGTTTTCTATGAAACTTTTTAAAAATGCATCTGCTCCACTCGACAACATGTGCCCCAGAACCACAGCACACATCTGGAGAGAGAGGAGAGAAGGAGGAGAGAGAGGGAGGAGAAAGAGAAGGGAAGGGGAGAGAGAGGAGAGAGAGAGAGGGAGGAGAAAGAGAAAAGAGGGGGAGAGAGAGGAGAGAAGGAGGGGAGAGAGAGGGAGGAGAAAGAGAAGGGAAGGGGAGAGAGAGGAGAGAGAGAGGGAGGAGAAAGAGAAGGGAAGGGGAGAGAGAGAGGAGAGAGAGAGGGAGGAGAAAGAGAAGAGGAGAGAAGAGAGAGGGAGAGAGGAAAGAGGAGAGAGGAGAGAGGAGAGAGGGAGGAGAAAGAGGAGAGAGGGGAGAGAGGGATGAGAAAGAGGGAGAGAGAGAGAGGGAGAGAGAGAGGAGAGAGGAAGGAGAAAGAGGAGAGAGGAGAGAGACAGAGAAAAGCGGGGGGAGGAGAAAGAGAAGAGAGAGGAGAGAAGAGAGGGGACAGAGAGGACAGAGAGGACAGAGGGAGGAGAAAGAGAAGAGATACAGCTGGTACTGTACATCATATTTGATATTGTATTTTATATTTGACTACTACTTTTCTATTTAAATCGGATTTGTACATACATATTTTATTATCATTTTTATGTATAATATTATATGTATGTCTCATTTGAAACAGGTCTATTCCATCTATTGTTTTTTTCTTTTTACCCCCTGCTATATATTATACAGTATATTATTATATTTTGTGCACTATATTTGATGAGTGAGCTGCTGTACCAAAACAATTTCCCTTGTGGATCAATAAAGAGGGAGAGTAAAGAGAGGGAATGGAGGACAGACAGGAGGAAAAGGAGAAGAGAAAGAGAGAACAGAGAGAAGAAGAGGGTAAAGAGAGAGAGAGAGGAGAAAGACGGAGAGAGAAAGAGGGAGAGGGAGAGAGAAAGCAAAGTAGGAGGGAAGAGGGAGAGTAAAGAGAGGGAGAGGAGGACAGACAGGAGGAAAAGGAGAAGAGAAAGAGAGACCAGAGAGAAGAAGAGGGTAAAATACGAGGAGAGAGAGAAAGAGAGAGAGAGAAAGTAAAGTAGGAGGGAAGAGAGAGAAAAGAGAGAGAGAGGAAGACAGAGACAGGGGAAGGAGAGAGATTAGAGGAGAGAGAGAAAGTAATGTAGAGGGAGAGATGGTGATAAAGGAAGGGGAAGAGAGATCAGAGGAGGAGGAGAGAGTGATCTGAGAAGAGATAGAGAAAGTAATGTAGGAGGGTAGAGAGAGAGAGAGTAAAGAGAGGGAGAAGAGGAGAGAGAGAGGAGGTATAGAGGGGGGAGAAAGAGAGATCAGAGGAGAGCGAGAAAAATATGAGGAGAGAGAGCAACCAGAGAAGAGAGAGTGAGAAAGAGGGAGAGAGAGAGAAAGTAAAGTAGGAGGGAAGAGAGAGAAAAAGAGAGAGAGAGAGAGAGGGAGAGAGAAAGTAAAGTGGGAGGGCAGAGAGAGAAAAGAGAGAGAGAGGAAGACAGAGACAGGGGAAGGAGAGAGATTAGAGGAGAGAGGGGGATCTGAGAAGAGAGAGAGTAAAGAGAAAGCGAGGAGGAGAGAGAGAGGAGGTATAGAGGGAGGAGAGGAGCGATCAGAGGAGAGCAAGTAAATTATGAGAAGAGAGAGAGAGAGAGCAATCGGAGAAGAGAGAGAGTGAGAGAGAAAGTAAAGTAGGAGAGGAGACAGAGAGTAAAGAAAGGGAAAGGAGAGAGGGAAGATATAGGAAGGAAAAGGAGAAGAGAAAGAGAGAGCAGGGTAAAATAGGAGGAGAAAGAAAAGTAGGACGGAAGAGAGAGAGTAGAGAGCGAGAGAGGAAGTAAAGTAAGAGTACAGAGAGAGAGAGTAAAGAGAGGGAGAGGGAGGAGAGAGAGGGAGGAGGGGAGCGATCAGAGGAGAGCAAGTAAATTATGAAAAGAGAGAGTGCAATTGGAGAAGAGAGAGAGAGTAAAGAGAGATAGAGCAGGAGAGAGAGGAGGTATAGAGGGAGGAGAAAGAGAGATCAGAGGAGAGCGAGTAAAATATGAAAAGAGAGAGCAATCGGAGGAGAGAGAAAGTAAAGTAGGAGAGGAGAGAGAGTAAAGAGAGGGAAAGGAGAGAGGGAGGGAAAGGAGAAGAGAAAGAGAGACCAGAGAGAAGAGGGTAAAATAGGAGGAGAGAGAGAGAGAGAGAGAGAAAGAAACAGGGAGAGAGAAAGTAAAGTAGGAGGGAAGAGGGAGTGTAAAGAGAGGGAAAGGAGGACAGACAGGAGGAAAAGGAGAAGAGAAAGAGAGACCAGAGAGAAGAAGAGGGTAAAATAGGAGGAGAGAGAGAAAGAAAAGTAGGAGGGAAGAGAGAGAAAAGAGAGAGAGAGAGAGAGAGGAAGACAGAGACGGAGGAGGAGAGAGATTAGAGAAGAGAAAGTAATGTAGAGGGAGAGAGGGTGATAAAGGAGAAAGAGAGATCAGAGGAGGAGGAGAGAGTGAGAGTGAGAAGAGAGAGAAAAAGTAAAGTAGGAGGGTAGAGAGAGAGTAAAGAGAGGGAGAATAGGAGAGAGAAAAGGTAAAGTAGGAGGGGAGAAAGATAGAGAGAAGAGGAGGAAGTCTGGCGTCTGCTTTTGGTTTGCAGATTCAGGTTTTACAGCTTCACCATGGAGACCAAACCCCACAGGAGACTCTGACCCTCACCCTCCGGACGGGTGAGTGACCGCATGGATTTAAAGCTCTATTCTGTACTTTTTCCTGAATAACTGTTTTATATCTGTGTGTGTGCGCCGGTTATTAGAGACACACCCCCTTTTCTATACGTTCTATAGGAGACTGGACTCTGTGTGCTAGAAGAATCCGCACGAGGGAAAAATGGACTCTTGTGGGCTTTAAATCATGTTCTAACGTCGTTTCCTCCTCAAGAACACACCTGGAGTTGTGTTTTGGTTCATTCACACGTTGGAGTAACACTTTTTTTTACATCTCCAAAGCTCAAAACGCTGTTACACCTTGTGATGTTATGAAGTTGTAGTGTTTAAGTGTTTGTTTTTTTAAGTTGGCAGCTCGTTTTTACCACTTATAGTTCAGGAGAGATCGGCAATTCCGGAGCTGAAATGACACAAATTATTCCAGTGGAGGTGTGTGGAGTTTAAAAACGCAATGGAGCACTGTATGAGCACATGACATCACGAGGTGG